>WEKY01031034.1:25700-113039 GCA_013390045.1 Picathartes gymnocephalus
TTTTTTTTTCCTTTTTCTATTTTGCAGCACAGCAGTCAAAGCAACTCGCTCTGTCTGGGCTGTCTGCAGGCCAGTAGATAAGAGAGAAAACACCTCCCATAGTGACAGGGACTCATTCCAACCATTTGTTTTGAGTTGAATGGTAGGTCTTGGAAAACATGTTTTCCATTCATAAAAAGGAAAAAAAAAACTTACTCTTGATACTTTCTCATGCCATCCTCTGGAGACTTGAGGGCCATGTGTCTCACACCCTTACTCTGTAGGTCTTGCTTTTATGGACTTTGTTTTTCACTCCCAGAGATTTATTATCCCAGTGCAGAGTCTGACTATGCCTCAGCAGTGGAAATGTAGCCATCTATTCGCTAAGAACAAGCTTGTGGTTTACCAGAATATTTCTATTTCCTTCTGAGGTTTCCAGCTAATGAAGGGGAATTTATCCAGTACATTTATTGACATTAAAATAAGAGTTGCAGTCCATAAATAATCCCATTGTTGTTTTAGTTTGCAGTTTAAAACATTTTGTCAGCAGCATTGCCGTCCACTGTGACTCAGCTTGTGTTCGTGCTCGTAGTATTGGAGCTGGTAACACAGACACACGTTCCAGCTGTTCCCACCAGGAAGGCTTCAAAAAAGGTTTTGAAATAATTCCTGATCTTTTTAGCACTGAGCACAGTTGATCCCAAGCATGAAGAGAAGTTCACAGCTATTCCTCAAGTGACATCTAGGAAGATAAAAGCACAGTCCCCAGACTCATATCTGGGTTCGTGCAAACTCCTGCCACCACAGAGAAGCAAGAAATCCTGTAAGGGGCAGGTGAGGTGGCAGGAAAAGAGCCACCACCTGTTTTACCCAGTCCCAGGAATGCTCCTGGCCTTGAACCCTCTCCAAAGGAGCCTTCTTATTGGTGGATCCCTGCATTAGGAAAAGATAAAGGGGCATCAAGGGGCACTCTGCAATCCCTGCATCTTTCTATTTCCGTGTCCTAGAATGTCAAACAGTTCTGTCAGCCAGCTTTGCAAAAGAAAGTCCTTTAGCACGAGGAAAAGGTCAAGTCCTCAGAATTAAGGCAATAAAGAATTACATTTGTTACCTTATCTTGTTTTAATGGGAATATCCAGTGTGTAAAAAAAAAAAATCAAAGAATTTCTACATAACATCCTCTTTGCTGGCAGTACACCATGTGTTGAATAAGACTTGATTTTCAAATGTTAACTAATCAATTTTCATAAATTCTAAACTCATGGCAATTTTTCAACTTCATTAGTTGAAACTTTTCTGTCCTTCTTGGCGTGCTGATTTTTATTACCAGCTAAGATTACTGCAGATTTTTAAAACCTGTTTTGAAAAATATAAGGAGCCCCACTAGAAGAGACAAATCCTACAGACTTCATCTCCACAGTACCTTTGTCTCTGAGCAGTTAGCTGAAGGAAAAACAAAAGAATGTTTAGAGCAAAGTGTTTTGAATAAACGACATCCAGAGTTTTCTCTTCCATGATGTGATGTCCAGCACTATAGATTACACAGGAGTGTAAATATGTCTTCATGGTCACAAAAGTGTTATCTTGCTGTTAAATATTCAATAATCCAGAACCACTTCAACAGATTATGCCTGACTTGCTTGTAAAACTTGCTTACGCTGAGCTGAGCCCTGCCAAAGCACCTCTCTAGGTATTTACCTGCAGTGCTCAGCCTGCTGGCTGCCAGTCAGCTGGTATTAGCAGGAGGACAAGTGTGACACTCAAGAGGTGAAGCAAAGAAATAAGCAGGTATTTAAATAGCTGTATGAGCCAGCAAACAGGAGTGGTTTTAATATTAGCAGCATTTTAATCTTGTTCTCTAAACAAAAGAGGATTTACTTATTCATGGCTTAAGAATTACAAATTAACGTGTGGAGCTGGAGTTAGAACTGAGGGCACTGGAAATTCCTATGATGCAGTGTATTTATTGTTTTAATTGTTCATATTTCCTTCGCTTTGAGGGATTTGGTCTTTGAGAGTAATACGATGGTCACTGCCACATCTGTCTTGGATTCCTTATTCCTTAAGGATAGCCCTAAGCAGAGAGTGTTACAGAAGTCTCTCATTAGGGAGGCATAGTCTCAGTCTTTTATGTAGCTGTAGATGATAAAAGGCACTGATTTAGCACTGCTGCCTGAAAGTCCACCAGCACTGCTGAACTCAGTAAGTTTTCTGCAAGAAAGCCATTTCCAGAGAGACTTTGAGGACTTGTCCATCCCTCCTGGTTAACAATAAAATCTCTTTTTTCCACTATGAGCCAATTGTAGTATATCCTTATCCAAAAAATTGAAGAATAAGTAAAAATCAAAAGGATAAGTTCAGAGATTAGTTTCCTACAGCATGTTAGACTGCAGTCTTTGAATCCAAAAGTAGTCCTGTGGCATTACCTACAAACTGGAAAGTGAGACTTGCCTGTGCCTGCACAAATTGTCAGACACAGGATGCTGAGTGCTGGTGCTTACTGAGCCCATGACTGAGTTAATGACAGAAGTGTCCAGAGCTTCTGCATTTTCACCTGCCTCTCTCTCTTCCCATTCCCTCTAGATCTCAAATACTAAAGCTGACTGGAGCAATTCTTCCAGTTCCCACTTGTGTTCATTGGGTCCTTCTGCACCCCTCTCTTCTTGACCTACATGGAAGCAAGCTTGCATGGAGAGATCCAGAAGGGTAACTTCTCACAGCACCAGAGAGCCTGAAATACATATTATTCATGGCAAAACAGGGTGTCCTAAAGATGGGCAACCTGTGCAGCTATAGCAGATGTTTCTGGATACACAGAAAATTTGGAATGAGGTTGATTTGTGTTAATATCAGCTTAGCCATAGCTCAAATAATGTCCTGGAACAGAGGTAATCAGTGTACAATTGCACCTCTGAAGATAAAGAGAAAAAAAAAAAACCCAAAGAAGGGGCTCATCTTGTAATTAGATTTCAAGTGACTCAACAGTTGCATTTTATGTGTGATATCATCCACTCATGACAATAGTTTTAGACCTTTAAAAGTAGATTGCAAAGGACTAAGAAAATGAATGGAACAAGCTATTATGGATTTTAATTTAGGATGGCATTACTTTTGATAGAATAAATCCTTTGGGGATGGGATAGTGAAACATTATGGTGATGTTCAGCAACTGTGCCCTCCTCAAGCAAAGACTTAAATATTGACCCACTTCTGGTATGTCAGGGATCTTTTTCCTGATGATAATTTACTTCCTTAATTATCTACAATTGATTTGCATAATAATTATATTGAGATTATTACATGATGTGAAAACTATCAAACATTGTTAATTTAAAAAAATTTATATTAGCCAATCTTATACCAACTGGATATCATATAGAATTCAGTAGGAAAACCAAAATTCTGTCCTCTTGAATAAGATTTTTTCCAATTGGCTGGCACAGGGAACGAGTTCATCATATAGATGCCAATTTACAAATATGTCCAATAATAGTAGGGGGAGCAACTGTTCCACAGCTCTGCCAGTGTTCATCAGACACGGCGACAGTAGCCACATCATTAATCTCATGGTATATTAGAAATAAAGTCACTGGAATGGAATGGTGTCAAAGGATAAATGTTTCCCCCTTTGAAAACAAACTTCTCAGTTTCACCTCATTGTGTAGTTGGTTTTTTTTTTTTTCCTCTCCCCCTCCCCCTTTCCACCCGCCCTCCTATAAATCCTTTGGTTTCACCTGGCATTTAGGTAACAGTAGGAGACCAATATCCTGTGTCAGAGCTCATTCTACAGTTATCAGTTTAGCATACCCTTAAATCCCCACGATTGCTGTGCCAAGACCAATCCTTCCTCTGCGAGGTTAAACATATGCATTACATATTGAAACAATGTAAGTAGCATGTAATTAGCGCTGTTTATGCATTCGCACTTTAAATTATACTTCTAAACCTATGATGTTTTTCAAGGCACTTCATGTTAGAGAGACTTAAATGAGCATTCATCTTGTCATTTTTAACTTTATTCATAAATAACCCTCTAAATATATTTGAATGGTTTATTACATTAGAGCCCATGAACTGACGTACACATTCTTCCCTTAGAGAATATAGTTCTTAATAAAACATCCTTTAAAATTATAAAACCCGTGAACATGGCAATTAAATTTACAAACAGTGTCATCGACAACTTTGACAAAAGATGTTTGAAGAGGGGGGAGTGTTGGGGTGCCTTTTTTCCATCCTTTTTTTTTTTGTTGTTTTTTTCTCCTCCTCTTTTTTTCCCTTATTTTTTTAAAGCCTTGTTCCATAAGGATTATAGCTCCCCCGCTGTTTCGAAAAGATAATTTCACTTGTAACACTAATAACTTGAGCAGGGAGAAGGCTGGCTGGGTGAATGGAATGCACTTCACTGCACATCTTGGCTTCGCTAGAAATCGGAAACAGATGGTCCTTGCGGCTGGCTTCCCACTCGGGCCCGCTCAGTGCCAGCCTGTGGTCGTTGGCTGGTTGCTGCTGGCACTGTGTGACTTGAACATAGTAGGACAGTGGCAAAAGAAATCAAATCTTTTTCATTGAGCACCAAACTGTAATGAAATTTGACAGATCTGACATTCTATACCCAACATCTAGTTAGAATATATTAACCTTTTAGTTTTCTTGAGCTCCTCTCCTACTAGTTATGAATCTCCTTATTAAGGGTTTGCAGTGGCTCTGGAGATGGCAGGAAAGCACTGTCTTCTGCATGCCCTCTAATGCTGGAACTCAAATACATAACTCAAAGAGTAAAGGGAAAGTGGGGCTTTTAACTCCTCCCTAATTCTTCTACAGAAAAACCCTGTGCTAGTAATAGAAATAGTGATTAAGCCCTTTTGTTAATATTTTCATTCTAGGAAGAAAAAAGAAAATCATAGTAAGGTGATATTCCACCCCTGTGTACTCAGTATCTTCTGTGCATGTTTTGTATCCCCACCCCGCTGGGACAATGCTACCTTTGATCCAGCTGCATCCAAACCGACTTTGTGATTTCAAAGAATACTTTTATTTATAATTCTATGGATTTGTATTTACTCAGATGGTACAGACTGGTCCAGGGCAAGATTCCTTCTTTGCCTCTAAAGGCTTTTGCCGATATATGCTTGATACTGGCTTTTTTTAGACCCTGTTCAGTCCTTCTTGAGGTCATGTTGGTTGTCACACAGGCCTTGAGCCAGCCAAGCGTGTGCTCCTGGGGGACAGGGACCTCTCATGGGTGAAGAGCATGTTGAAATGTTGTACTGAGTTATGGTCACAGATTAGGCAATTGGTTATATTTAGACTTAAAAATAAATCTGGTTTATGTTCCTTTGCATTTTGGATTGATAGAGAAGAATTTTTACTTATTTTTTAAAAATGTTTGTATGTGTCATTCCTTTGCCTTCAGTCCTTTCATCTGTTCCTCCTGTTTCTTTCAGACATGAAGTCACAGCACTGTCTGTGATGTCAGTGTGTTTCCATATTGACAGACCGTTCTGTCAGAAACAAGATCTTGATGCTTGTTTCTGATGAGGAAAAAGGGGAATACAGATGGTAGGAAGAAAATCAGAGGAATGAGAGGGGAGCAGGGAGAAACACACACAACAGAGCTATGGAGGGAAATGCAGAGTCCAAGCCCAATTTTTCCTGCAGAGGGCAAAGGACTACTTTCCCTGGGTTCAGGAAGATCGTCCAAAATGTGTGTGTAGCATTAAGCAACCGGTAGAGGCTTTACCATTGCACTCTTTTTGGCTCGGGAGTCCTTGAAGGTGCAGCAGCAGTGGTCACGTGCTGCTTCTCCCCTTGTTTACGCCTTCAGCAACAGCAGATACTCTTGATTGAAGCCAGAATTATAGGATTTCCAAATGCTAGAACACACTCGTTGTCAGCAACTTTGCATCAGTTCAGAAGCTGCCCAAAAAATCAACTGCCTGCTCTCACGTGGCACTTGAACTAATTGTCACTGTTTGAGATAAGGAAATCCTCCTCGTAACTCATCGAAGTTGAGGCTTCCCAGGAAAAATGCCTCCGAAATTAGGAACAGATCTAAATCACACTGTTGCAATGAGCAGAAAAGGTTCTTAGTGATTGCAGCTGGAGAAATAGGGGGAGGCAAAGGGAACGAAGAGAGGGTTAATGAGCAATGGGTACTGTGCAAGTCATAGGTAATCTAATAACGAGGTCTAAGATCCTAAAGATGTGTCTGGCACTGGGAGCTGCCCGCAGTTCTACCGTGTTTCTTTTTTCAACATGAACAGTAGAAGCCAACATTTGGAGAAACCAGCCACTATGCCAACATTTCTAATGCTCTCATGCATTTGGTTTCCAGTAGACTGTAAAATGCCAGCTTGATAGAGTCATCCGAATTAATATACTTTATTAGCCTTTTTTTAGCATTCTTTTCTGGTTCCGTATGCTTGATAGGAACAATATCCTCATCCAAACTTGTGGCTGAGGGAAGATAGAGGGGTCTGCTTGTGCTGTGTGAGCTGCAGCAGGTAACACTGCTCAACAATTAAGCAAAATATTTGTAGGTAGTTGGCCACTTCTCCAGTAGGAAGTGGGAAAGGATCTGGCAAGTGCTTCGATCCATTGCTTGAGGCCTAAAGCTGTCGGAAAACAAATCTCCTGTAGCCCACAAGCATATACACCTAACTTATTTCCAACTTGAAATACCACTCTATACTGAAAGCATTTTTATTTTGCAGCTGTGTCTTCACAAATGTTGCCACACGAAGGCTTTTTCTTTCTTTGGAACAGATCTGATTTAGAAGCAAATATCTTTGTTGCTTATTAGTCTTTGGAAGGCATCGTTTTGTCCCAGTACTATTCACGGGGAGTGTTGTGCAGAATGCTGATTGACAAGAGTTAAATTCAAAACATGTAGCCATTTTCTGGTGTGTGGTTTTTTTCCTGATTGAAGGAAAACTACTTAGATGTTTGTTTCCAAAACGGCATCTGTCAGCAATCAAAGGGGAAAAATTGCATAAAACAAATGCAATTGTTTGGAGTAGCATTTCCTGGATCATGTTAAATGCTTGATTTGCTCCCCATTATGCTCACCAAATAATTTTATTTTCCACAATAATTGCAATATTTAACATGTTGTATTTAATCTTGTTTTAATGCTATTAACAACAGCCGCTTATGAAAGGAATAATTGCTCTACGGGTAAGAACCCACCATCCCCAGCATCAGAAAGAACAATGGCAAAGTTAACTGCACCTAATTGTTCTGAATTTAAAACACTGTTAACCAACAGCACTCCTCATTTCTTTGCACATAACCACTCCACTGTCAGGAAGGAAATGGTTTCATGCTTCTGTCATTCATAATCTGAAAAGTGCATGTTCTAAAAAAAATATTTAGTTGGTGTGTTTATAATTAATATTGGGAGGTAAAATCATATGTTGGTATAGGAAGAAGTGGTTAATACAGCAATCCAGAGAAAGTTTGTCAGCAGACTTCTGAATACATCAGGTGCTAAAACCCCATATAGAACACAGATTTATCAGAACTTGCCTGGAATGACATACAGCACAACTGGGTATGAAATACTAAATAAATAATAAGCAGGGTGGGTAAGTTGATGGGTTTGAGAGGTAGGAGAAGAGAGAGCAGCATAAAATTGAATCTGACACCAATTCAAGGGCTGATTGTTACTAAGCGTTTTGCTTTATATTTTGTGTGATTATTTGGAGGGAGGTTTTTTTCAATAAGCAGTGAGACACTGAAAGGACAGGTAGTGTTAGCAAACCTGCAGTAACAGAAGACAATAAATACTTTGGCTAGCCAGAGAAAGGACAGTTCTTGGCACAGTGTCCATCTTTTTTTTTTTCTTTCCTAGACTCAAAATAACACTTCCCATGCTAGTCAGACCCTTTCCTGTAAACAGCAGTGGGATTGTACCTGCTATCTGGAGCTAAAAGTGCAAACTGGGATGCTGTAGTAGCATTGATCATTCACTGATGTGTAGTCCAAACAGATTGTAAGACTGAGGCAAAAAAACCCCAAACCCCTGCATGTTACATTAGCAGTTTGTGCTTACACTAAATCATTTTCTTATCATCTTGCACATCACAGAAATGCAAGGGTATTATTGAAGCTCAGTAAAAGTTAGTTCTGTCCTGGACTGAATGGTAGCTCTGTAATCTGTGCAGCCCGGAATTACGATTTTACTGTAGCCAAATAGTTAAACAACAGTTAATACACAAAATAATCCAAACAAGAATTGTGCACCCACGAGCTCCCCTTTCTGATACAAACAAAAACGGATATTGTTTAAAACCGAGTGAATGTTTTTAATACATTTTCCTCTTGTGTCCAAATCACAAAAAGATTTGCAGAGTGTAGCTGTTTCTGAGTGAGCAAGTCGTATCAGCCACAGCTCCACAGCCTTAAGAAATATTCCTGGCAAGAGTCTGTTTGCCAGTTCAGAAGTTCATTTTTTCGAGCACTTGAGGAAAGGCACTACTGTATAGGCTGGAGTGCCCTGTCAGGGAGCGTGGTGGTCACAGCCGAGCAACCGTCGCTCCCTGTGACACAGCGGGGTGATTTAAATGGAAAGCATTCACTGCCTGCTTAATAGTCAGCTGTCATAAAAGTAATACTTCAGTTGGGTTTACAGTCCACCAGGAGAAGTGGGAAAATGAGATGAGAAAAATCTATGATTATCTCTGAATTTGCTAGGCAGGAAAAGATTTTAATATTGGACAGTAACAGGATTTCATAACTTTTCAAAGCAATTTGTTTTGGGGCTGTCTTTTCCCAAGTTATCTGTCAATGTCTCACGTAAATTTTGACCATGGCAGAGAAGTTTTTCAGGAGAAAGAAACAAACCTCTGTAACTTTGGTGGTTGTCACCTGATGGGATTAAGAAATGTAACACTAAAAACCACGTTTAAAAACATATAGTGGCAAAATGATATTTTACAAATATATAAAAAAGGAATTGCTCAGTTCTTAGGGGGCACTTTTAACCTTCAAAAAGTCATTCATTTAAACAATATGATTTGATATCTAAAATCAAGAAGGAATAATGAGCCAAAACTTGAGCGTCTCAAAAAAAAAAAAATCATTTGATTCCTTCAGAAAGTGTCTGTCACTGGCGAAATTAACTTTGACAGTTTATACTTTTGTTTTGCCTTTCACTGCTTAAATTATTATATCCACAATAATGAAAGAAAGAAAGACACGATCTCTGATCTTTTTCGCTTTTTGCTTGGTCTTTTCTCCCCCCAGTCACGTACATGAGAAAAGTAGCTGCGATAAACAGATACTGAATCAGACTGAAAGTCTTTAAAAAAAAAACACCCAAAACATTGCATGATAGTCTCTAAGCAGTTCCATCTGTCAAGCAGAAATTTTAGGCTAATAGCCTGTGGCGATCTCCCTCCACAGTCCACTACCTGCCTTTGTCCTATTAAATCTCTTTATTCTTCTTAAAAAAGAGGAAAGGAAAGAAAAACCTTGCAGACCAAAATCATCTGAGTGATGAAGCCCTAATTTTGACTGCCTCTCTTTGATGTTGAGCAGTGGGTTCTTATTTAAAAAAAAAAAAAAGAGTGAGTGAGAGAGGGGGAGAGAGAGGGAGAGAGAGAGAGAGGAGAAGACAGTGCTAGGAGCAGATGACTTTTCATCTCCACTTCACCTTGCCACTGGGTCTGTGAGAGATTGGTTCATTGTCAAGGAGATTTTTTTTTTTTACCCATGATTCCATATGGTATGGACCGGGCTACATGTTGCCCAACATGCCAGTGCAAATGTTTTCTCAATTAGGTGTCTTATCTCCCGTGAGTTAGCATCAGATGAAGCTTGCTGACAGCATAATGGCAGGGAAAACCTCCGACGGCTCCATCAAATGGCAGCTCTGCTACGACATCTCGGCCAGAACTTGGTGGATGGTGAGTTGGCAGCAGGGCTGCTTTTTTTTTTCTCCCTTTTCTACTTTCCCTCCCTCTTTGACAAAATGTCCCAGACCTCACATTTATCAAATTAACATTTGATTTTTTTCACACTCTTCAGTAGAGCAGCCTCACACTTGTCCCACTTGTGTGCTTTCCCCTGTGTAACAGGAGACCGTTAATGTGCACTACAGTTTCCAGAGGGAAGCTTTTTCAATTCTTCTTAAGGGAAAAAAAAAAAAAAGTACGCAAAGAAGTAGTTTGAAAAAGCCTTGCTGTGCAGAGTAACTTGTCTCAGTCGGCTGCCTAACGCTCAGTTTGTTTTATTTTATCTGCTGCTTTCCAGCGTCCGTGTGCGTGTGCATTTTTTACCATGCAGTATTTTGTAAAGAGGGAAGGTGGAAAGTTCAGTCCGTTACAAAGCGAGTCGGTCCCTGTAAAAGCCTGGAACGGTGTGGTCGTGGCGTGGTGTAAAATCATCACGTGTGAGAGGAGCGCGGTTTGTGAGGTGCTGCCTTTCATCCGAGACCCCGATCTAACTTTTCCCTCCGCTTGTTTGCATTAGAACAGGTTCCCGGGCTGTGCTGACCTGGAGCCATGTGTTACAGATCCCACATAGTCTGGCTCTCGCTGCTTTTGGGCACAATTAAAGTTTCAATAAAGTCCCAACTTGCTCCGTAGAACGAGTTAACTAGCATGTCATGGTCAGCCGGGCCAGACAACCTTTGACATCTTGAATCTATAAGAGGTATAGTGAGTTAGGAGGATGCACAATAGCCCATTGTAGCAGAAGATGCAAGTCCTGTTGCGAGGAAGAGAGTCCTCAAATCATTACTGCCCTCGTTAGCGTGTTGTCCGTTAGGGATTAATTCGTTAGCAGCGCATTTTTAGTTTTCTGTAATTATTATTCTTGTGGCAAGCGTGAATTCTTCCAGTGAGAGGAAAAGTTTGCTGCCAGGACAATGAATGTATTATCTGCTCCTAACTGGACCGTGAACCTCAGCTCATTTCACATAGATATCAGTTAAAAAAGGACTGGCGAGTGGAATTACAAAACAAGGCATGATCACTTTCATTGTATGATACGCTGAAACAAGTCGGGGGCTTTCCCTCCCCCTCGCCGCCCTGGACCAATTTTGGTATCATTTGGAAAGTTTAAGACCTCAGAGGACTTGAAAGACTTTTAAAAGTGAGATCCGGAAGGTTTTTATTCTGCAGCTTGGTGGTGGCCATTGTGTATATCATGTGGCTTGTATTTAAAGGTGTTTGGGCTCGGGGTTTTCTGTTTTGTTTTGTCTAAACTTAATTTTTTAAGCGTCTATTAGAGGTTTGCCAGCGGTTGCCAGTGAAATGTAACATGCAGCATTTGGTTAATGGGAATAGGGAAGGCTAACCACTTTACTTATAGTACTGATTTTCCAATTAGACTTTCTGCCAGGAGAAGTTGGAGGGGGAAGGGGTATTTGCATGCACATAAACTGTTGATTATTCATGTGACTTTTTTTTAGCTTGTTAAACCCCTGTAAATAAGGCTATTGATTTTTACTTATCATTTTCAAAGCAAAGTTTTTCAAGTACCTGTTTTAGCCACGAGATTTATATAATGCTGTGATTTTGCCTTATTCCAAGCCATTTGTATATTTTATTACCACTCCTCTTTTATTGTCTAGCGGCTGCTTTTATGATGAGGTATGTCCATGTTTATTATTTAATAAGTATCCTCAAATGTTACTAGGCAGTTATTAGCACTCTAGAGAAAGTGTCTGAGTAAGTTTCATTTGAGTCACAGCTACTTCACAGATGTTTTAGTGCTGTGAATATAATATGTAAAAATCCTGGAAATATTTAGTAATGCACTTGCCTAAAAATAAACAGTTTTATAACCACACATGCTGTTGTTTAGATTAAACATTGCAGAAAGTTCTCCTTAAACTTGAACATCACACCATTTATTTTCTAACAGAAAAAAAAAAAATCACTAAAATAACCTTTTTTTGTAGAAGTTGTGGTAGATAAGAGACATTATTTTTAGCTGAAATGAATAATTCAAGATCTTTACTATAGATGTGTTAATTGTAAATAATTTTCATACAAAGTTTCAATTATTGATGGAGTAATAAGCAGTTTTCCATACATTATGAATCTAAAACACACAACAAAAACAGATTTTTTTTTTTCCCCCCCCCCCCCAAAACCTCATCCCGTTTGCCACATTCTTTTCATCAAAAGTAAGCTAGAGAGCAGATTTTAATGTTTTAAAGACAAATAAAGCTTTGAAAATTACCTCATGCATCGTCTGGCTGCACAAAATCTCAGCTGCACAGTGCTAAACTTCGGTTTGGTACTGCCAGCATACAAAGAGATGAGTGAATACCCCTTGCACCCATATGGACTCAGCTGCCAGCACTGGGATATGCAATTTTGCTTTTTAATGAATCGTAAACAATTTGTGTGTCAAGCGAGGGAGTTTGTTTTCTTTCTGGAGCAGGTTCTAAATCCGTTTGAAGCTATAGCTGTGTACTGTACTGGAGCATTATGCCCAAATTTAAAGGTTCTGTGTCATTGGGATGAAAAGACCTGTTATAATGAAAGAAACGGCTTTATAAAAGGCTGGGTGTAGTAATCTCTCTCTCTTTCTTTCTTTCTTTCTTTCCCTCTCTCTGTCTCTCAACCTCACACTCTCCCTCTTTCACCCCAGTCTATAGCATGTTTATAGCCAGCTCTGGAGATAATGGAGATTGGTTGATTGCATGATTAGTAAAATGAATGGATTTTAGCATTGGGCAAAGCAGCTTGCAATTTTGAAAGGTGGCTTTAAAATGCGGAGTTCTAATTTTGACCTTATTTTCTTTCATAGATAATCTTTATTAATGCTCCTTTAATTCGTTTTTCCTCATCACAGCTAGTTTTTCTCCCCAGCCATCTGATGGAATGGCTAATACATTTTATCTTGCCAAAAAAGCAAGAAGTCAAAGTAAAAGAAAAAATGTTATTTCTCTTTCTTGTAGACAATTGTGTTTCAAACTATTTCAGCAGTAATGACAGGATTTGTACATTTCAGCATAATTGCATTTGTCTCCACTGTTTTAAGGCACTCTTACACCTAATCTACTTTTTAAATGCTTTAATCAAGTAAATGTAGAAACAGTTATTATTTTGTAATGTAGTACTTTCGCATAAAATTTCCCCCAAATGCTGTAAATTTGTGTAAGGAGGAGTTATATTTATTTTTACAATATATATATAATAGCAAATAATTTAACTGATATGGGAGCCTGAAGATATGAGATGAATTTGTTGGAAAAATGATCATTATTTTGTTATCACTGGCACTTTCAATTTAAATTTGCTGCTGTCATAGAGACACTAAAGGGTTAGTCATAGAAAAGTTTCAGTACTCTGTCTTGCATTTGTAACAAATATGTGCAGCTGTGCTACTTTTATAAACATTTATTTCAAGCTGATTATTTTTTTTAAATTATTTGCTCTAGCAAGCCAGTATGATGTGACTATAATATGTTTAATAAGGGATTGTCTACAAAATTCCTTTGCACGGGGTTATTGAAATAGATGTGCAGCAAAGGTATATATTGGAGGGAAAATCCTCCATGGACAAAACAAAACTAAAGACCCCAAACTGGGCCAAATTCTGCTCAAGGTTTACACTGCCACCAGCCTGGAGTTGCTGAGCTGAGAGGAGCAGAGCGACTCCAGTGTTGCTCACCTGAGTGACTGAGAGCCAACCTGGAACCATAATTTGAGTTATCTCTGTCCAAACAGTTTCAAACCCCCAAACTGTTCTCTTTGTGAAACATCTGAAGGGGAAAAAAAAAGCCTCATTAATAAATAAGAAGCCATTTCAAATGACTCCATGTATGAGCAAACTGCTGTTATTGAATGCGACAGTTAGGGCAGATCTTCCAGTCATTTCCAAAATAATTATTTTCTAATTTTACTATCCCGCTCTCAATCCACAGTTCACTGTAAATGCCTTTATTTTCTCTAGATGCTGTGAGTAAAACCAGAATTTATTAAAAATGGTCAGGCTAGACTTAAAATGGTCATTTAGTTACTTTAAGGGTTTTTAGCTCAGCATCATTTTTTCACTGAAGCTCTTGATGACTACTTTTCTTCCACACCTCTGTGCTCTGTTTTTTCAGAGGAATAGCTGGAATTGCTCAGGTAATTAATGCAATTAAAAAAAATTATGAAAATGTCAAAATGTTGCTAGCATTTCCATCAATTAAGAATGAACAGAATCCTCACTATAAATCTCATTGCAAATGAAAATAAAAGTTATGGTGCATCTAATAAATATTTAATTTCATCATATGGAAAGTTAATTGGCATTGCCAAAATATTCAAAAGAAGTATTTTTTGCTTAAATCGCTGAGCGTATCTGTACAAACTCTCAGTCCAAGTTTATCATGGTAATCCCCATGTGCTGTTGAACCATCCGTGGATTTGCTGATTTGTGCTTCTTACTTATGATTTACGGTATATCAAAAGGCATACATGTATTAATAATTATCCTGCTCCTGCCTCTATAAAAATAACAAAGTGCGAACAGTGTAACGTTGCAGCATGGATTTCCTTTGTTTTATACAGTAACTCTTGTATTTTCATATGCTGCTCAGCTGCTGTATAAATATTTTTAATAAAATTATTCTGTCTCTGTCAGAGTTGCTAGATTCTCTGTATAGCTTAAACACTTTAGTGCAGCATTATACATACTTTATATCATCTTCATTTTCTATACGTGGCCTCCTCTTGCTTACAAGTATTTATCCTAGTTGTTTTCTACTTTTTTCCTTTACCTGTCCTGAATATTGCTGTGAATGTTTCTAATTTAAAGCCAGAGGAGTCAGTGGCTGATTAGAAGACAGGAAATTGGAGGATTAAACTGTCTGGTTGAACTTCCTTTACTTATCAGTACTGTGTAACTCACACTGGATTATAAACTCATTGGGACAATTTCTACAGTGTATCAGTACTTCTGTTTTCTTAGTCTTTATTTTCCTGGAGAAAGTACAGAAAACGGGGAAAATGAGTAGTTTGCAGCTAAAACCCAAAAATTTTTAATAATACTGAAGCACTGGAAGTTTAAATTAAATATGGACAAATATCTTCAGGTATGAGAATTTGTTCAATGTTAAGTCATGCAGGTCTATAATATAGATTTTACATTCAGTATGTAAACAACAAAGCAACAGATACTTTGAGGGAGGGGGGAGGGAAATGACATCATTTTAGTAAGAGGAGAATGCGCCATGTTAACCCTTGTTCGACCCTCTTCCCCTCAGAAACTTTCACATCTCTTGTGACACGACGGTGTAGCTGTGGGACAGTCTGAGGAAAGGCTGGAGAGAAAAGCCTGTTATCCAAGAAAAACTTTGGGCTCCCAGTGCTGCCCGCTGAGTCAGGAGCCCGGGACGCGACGTCCTCACTCGGCGTTTGCCGGGAGGAGGACGTTCTGTAGGTATCTGTGCCAGCAGGAGGAGGACGAGGAAGGGCACAGCTTGGTCCCCTTAAGGGCCAGCTCGTTCTTGCTGGTGATCCCCATGTCTCATTTCTAGAGCCTCGTGGTTGTGAAATCATTGTGATAGTAGGGAAAAGCCAGTAATAGCAAGATCTGGAGGGTCTGTGTTGCGAAGGATGAGCGGGAGAACTTGCAGGCTCAGGCCATGCCATACCTGAGGTGTCTCTCTGCTACCACTCGCCAGCATTTCATTTTACACACTGGACTGAGATCTGAACATGTCAAAACTGTGTTGAAAACCAGAAAAGATAGACACTACCTGGAAGGTCTAACATCTTGACCTCAACCCAGGGGCTGCCAGACTAATCATGTACTCCAGCTTAAACACTAGGAGTGGATCTTTAAACATACTGGGATGCTTGTTATGGTTTCTGGCAGTCCGGCCTTTAAACATTTGGCAAGTCCCCCACTAATACTGGGAGTAATTGGAAATGGAGATGAAAATAAAAGAATATTCTGAAATCTTTTGCTGCAAAGGTCCCAGTCGTTTCCATACAAACAATCTGAAACTTTTTACAAATAAGGAAATAGATATGTGCTTTCCTTAACTTCATATGAGAGGAAAAAGGTAACAACCTTGGTTTTTTTAAAAGGTTCCCATGCTTTAATCCCAGAGTGAAAAAAGCCTCACTGTGCTGCTTGAAGTATCCCTCTCCCTCACATGTGGTCACTCACACTAATCAATACTTAAAGATTATTTTAGGACAAATAGAGTTGTTTCTTCACTGACATTTGAAGACAAATATTCTGGTTCATAACAGCATGGTTTGGACTGACAATATCTTTATTATTTCCATGAGTGGCACTACAAACCTTTTCATAAGTGCTGCGGGTAACAGTTACAGAGCTCATTTCAGGTGCTCAAACTCTTCGTATATGTTCAAATGCACATTTTGCACATGGAATACGCTCATACTTCATCCACCCACAAAAAGCAGAGGCCCTGCCATACTCCCAAGAAATTCAACTGATCTTGGAGCAGGAGAAGCTGGTCTGAGAGAGGCTCAGGTGCAGAACAAACCTGCAATAGTTCTTTTACACAAAGGTCTTAGCCCTTACATTCACCGCAGTGGAGATCTCTGGATCTGTTTTCCACAGAGGAGACTAATGAAGAGTAATTCTCAATAAGATAAAAATCATTAGAACAGATTAAAGAGATGTGTTGACTAGTGGAGTGAGATTCAAAATATTTTGCCTGTATGAGCGTATCTGTTGTTCTTTGGTGGTTTGTTTTTTTTTTTTCAGAGCCTGTGAAACGCAAAGTTAGCAATACAAGTAGGGATGGGTGGAAGTGTTGGATAGTACAGATGGCACTATAAGCTCGTAGGCTCTTACTACCCATAATTGCAATGCCCTTGCTTTCAAAGGAGTGCAGGTTGCCCTTGATGTACGCAAACAGCCATATTAATTTCACAACCCAATTGGAGTCGCACACACGGATTGAGGTTGTCAATAGGAGCAGTGTGGAAATTAAGAGCACAAACAGTGCTTTCAAATAGGCCTTTCTGTTTAAAACATGACTAACTCAAAAGACACAGTGTGTACGTGGTCACTGACAGGGTATTTCCATAACTGAGAGAGTCTCTGCGTAAATTAGAAGGGAGTTTTTCCATATTTTTTTTTCTTTAATCCAGAATTCAATTCATCTGAACCTGATTTGGCATGGAAATACACTGGTAAAGAAAATGGAAAGTAGAGCATGTCTTATTGGTTTATGTCAAGGGAATATAAAGAGTATTCCAAAGTGACCCAAGTTAACCTTTTGTGTTCAGTAAGAAAAGAAAAAATCAGTCTCATTTGATCACTCAGTCGATATTGGTATTTACTTTCAGGAACAAATAGAGAGAATGTGGGTGTGCACTTCTGTTTGCCAGAGGTTTTTTACTAGAAATTTTCTTTTGTGATTTTTTTTTTTGAAAGAGTGTGTTAGGAAGAATGGGTTAAGTGGATTATTTAGGGCAGTGACTGAAAGGTGAACCACCAGGGTTTTACAAGAGCACAAACAGGACAAGTTTTCAAGGATTATAAGCAAACACAAGTAAAACTCAACTCATGATCTGCTCTTAATGAGGACTTACAGTTTAGACAAATTAGGACTTGTTGCTTCCTCTCCTTTTACCTTGGTTTCTGAAGGAAATCAGCTCTCTGTCTGCCATGTGCATGGAAGGAAATTAGCATAAGGCACTATTTAACACACACAAGGGCTTCCCTCTTCTTCAAAAATCAATGAATAATTCTCAAACAATTTTAAAGAAAATAGTAACTTCTTTTAAAAATTATAACTGTCTCACCTGATTTTATCGGGTGCAATGGAGATACGCAGAGTTGTTGAAATTTGTTGTTTTTCCATGGGTACCTATTCTTTTTGTTCTTAATGAAACTCTAAGTTTTCCACAGACAGGTGGGAGAAATACCTTCCAGGGAAGTATGAGGGCATGTAGGAAGAGAACAGAGGCTTATAATGGTGGAAAACCCTTGGTGAAGGCCTGGCTTCTGGCAAACATTGACCTTTGGTAATTTCTAACATAAGTTTGTGTCAAGAGCTGAAAGTGTAAAGAATAGAAGGAAAAGGATGGATCAAAGAGTGGGTGCTCAGTACCAGCGCTGTAAAGGAGACTGGAGGGAGGGCAGGCTGTGATCTGAGAATGGTCCCTGGCATTAAGAAGAGCATTGGCCAAGAGATCACACCTGAGCAGAGGAAGTGAACCACAGGATGGGGTTTTTTCTCCTTCTCCACTTACTCCTTGAAGTTGTTTCTCTTCCATTACTTAAAATCCTATTCAGCAACATATGGGCTCCCAACTGCTCAAGTCCTCCAGTAACTGGACCACTGCACAGAAAACTTTGTGGTTTATTTTCCTCTCGTTGGATGCGGAGGCAGGGTTTGAATTGCAGAGCAGTTGCTCATTTGCCCAAACTCTTTTGCACTGAGGCTAAAGAGCCACAGGACAGCAGCAGTGACTGAACAAAGCAAGGTTCTGTTCCAGCTCCACGAGATGTCCCCCATGACCAGTGATGCAAGCACTTCTGATTGCATCTGCTCACTTCCAGAATTTCAGGGAATGTTTTAGGGAACTTTGCTGTAAACTCTGTCTGGTGATAACTGAGTAAAGAAAAATAAGGAGGGGAAAAATGTGAAGACCAGGCTGACAATGTGCCCCTGTGGCACAGGGATTCAGAAAAGCCTGATGCCCCACTGGTCATGTCCCACATCCTGGTGTCTCCCACCTGCAGTGACAAAGTGTAGTTTCACAGCACCTTAACCACTCTCTCCTGGAACCAGCTGTTCCCATCTCTGAATGGTGCAATCCACCTTTCTCTTACTTGCCCCAGTTTTTGAATCTATTCCTTGACCATGGAATTGATAGTGCATAAGCCCCAAGATCTTTGCAATAGCGAAATGCAGACAGACTGGGGAGAGCACGAAACCCTAATGAAAAAAATGTTTTATCTAACCAAAAAGTGAGGTATTGTCTGCCTAAAAACAGAGATATAGATGGGCTGGGGACTTTTATTTTCCCTTGCAGTATGATAAGGGGCTGGAGCCAAAACACGTGGAAGCTGTACCCTGAAAAGCAGTGTGAGACAAGGCCTTCTGGAATATGAGAAATACAGACTGGTAAGGGTGGAACAGCAGAGTTGCAGAGTTTTGAGGCGGGTGACAATTTCAATATGATGCAAACATCTGTTCATGTGCTCTGGATTGAAATAATCAAGCACCTGCACTCCCATGTACGTGTTCATGGCTGCAGATTCCTTTGTTCTAACGAGTTTTCTGGGTGCACGCTCTGGGACAGGTGTGCACAAGCTTGATGTGGAATTGTTTGAATGCTGTAGGTGTTGGCACCTGCAGAATGCAGGTGCTTGCTTTAGATGTGTGTCCTTGTAAGCAGATGTGCAATGTGTTTCCCTTGGTTTCTGTGCAGGTCTGCCAAAACCATCGCTTTAATTCCTTTATGTCTCATCCTCCCCTTGTATGGAGTAGAATAAGAAAACTCTCCTCAGAAAGGGTGTTAGATGGTAATTAATGGGTTCTCAAAATTATCTGCTTTTTTAAAATAAAAGTTACTTGTGAATATAAGGTTTGCTGAATTAGGGAACTAAAGACAGGAAAGACTGAGTCTTTCCATCTCCCAGCAGTCTGTTTTTTTCTGTTTATTTATTGCTGACTTTTATTTTGCCTTTAAGCCAAACACTATGGGTTACTCATATAGCATATGCTTCTTCACTCTGCACACAAGTAAAAGCAGTGATCTCCAAATCAAGATAATATTTTAATAAATCTTGACTGAGGATGCCTGAAGTGGTACGAATGCTCACACTGTGTAAGACTCAGGCATCTCTGTGCATGCCACTGCTTCATACTAAGTAGGAGTTTGGTAAATTGGGTGGATTACTGGGATTTCATTAAAAATTAAATGTACAATTATTTAGATGAATTTTTCACATATGCTTGTGGGCAAACAATTTTTGATTAGTTGTTGACATATAGTACACACAGTGCGTGTGTGTGTGCGTGTGCACATGTATATTTACATGCACGATACATAAATAAAATACAGACAGTAATGTAGTGTTAGGAAAGTCCACTGGTAGTCATTAATTTGACAAGACTTGTATAGGATGGGAAGAATGATCTTCCACAGAGTGAAAAATTGTTTTCACTACATCACATTAAGACATTTATCCAACGAGCAGTGTAAGAGCTCAGGACCAAGCACAGCTCATCTCAGCTCATTTTATCTATCTGTTTGTAGAAGTTCCTCTTCCAAACAACGCCGTGGAAGAAAAACTGTGTAATGCCTGTTACTGGCCTGGGGTTGCAGGATTTGCATCAGTGGAAGGAACTCTCTGCATTTAATTTTAATTAGAAATCAGGTGCTAAAGCTGAGGAAAAGATTTGTAAAGATCTGAAGTGTCTGAAGAGGACCAGCTTGAATAACACTGTATTAGTCATGAGGCGAGGAAGGAAGAATGTTGTCATGATTTGAAAGTAACATTGTTCAGTAAACGAAGATGTGTGAAGCACTTGCTAAACTAAATTAGTTCCGAGGTTTGGTGCACGTTTGTGTAACTCTCTTCATTGAAGCTTTGAACAATTGTGAAGGAGAAAACAGAAATTAATTTTTTAAGTAAAAAAAAAAAAAATTCCCTTCTGGTGAAAAATTGTCTTCTGCTTATCTGCAGTGATTCAGCTGCGATTTTTCATATTTCAGAGAGAAAGATTAATTGGCACAAATAAATAGACGCAAATAATGCAGTGTAATTCTCTGAATTTTCTTTTGAGGTACCAATATAAAAAAGACTTTGCTTTCCCTCACACAAACAGAAGTTGTAGAGAAGTTTTGGGACCCTTTGCTCCTAATTTTTCTAAAGAAGCTGTTCCTCAACAGGATGACCTTTTTCTAATGCATGGATTCATTATGCAGGAAGGGTAAATCTTGTGATCTGAGTGTCCTCTGTAGAATATAATTGAATAATTGTAGCCATATACTTCATATTGTATTATCTTGTGATTAATTTTTCTAAGAGTTGGTGCTCCAACCTCTTGGTGGGGAGGGGGGACAGTGCCTGTACTCTCAGGTCATGTTCTCACCTCCTTTTATTGCACCTCTGACTCTCACCCATCTACCCAGGATCTTTACCTTTGTGCCACTACACTTGTTGCTGTCTTACTCAGTTAAGAGGTACAAATAGCCCCAGCATTGCCAGCTGCAGTCCCAGGCTGGATCATTACTCCAGATTTGAGGTTAATCAACTGCAAATTCCATTAGCTTCATACAGAGTGAAAATAAAGAACAGACGGTCTCGCATGTGAGCCAGAAGTCAGGTGCAGCACAATACGGCCAGCCTTCAGGTAGAGGGATTTTTTCCCTTTGGCCAACACCTCTGAGATCAGACCAAAGGAGCAGATCAAAAAAGATTTTCATGAATGTTTTATAGACTCAGTTTTTTTCTCCTTTTCCCTTTTCTCTCCGTATCCAATTGCAAACGTCAGTTCTGCATTTGATTCTGGGGGCACTTTTACCCTTTTCTCTGCTAAACATTATGGCAAGTTGGTGTTAAGGGTTATATTCTCAGGCACCTTACGTTCTTTACCTACTTGTTGATTGGATGACTTGTTTTATTGCTTGAGGAAGTGCTGGGTGAAGTTTGGGAGGGATAAGGGGGCAATTCACTGTTGAAGCCCCATTTACTGAGATCCAAGTGCTGACTGGCACATGTACCTTGTGAACTCTGCCACGGATTTCAATAGGACTCACAATATCAAAGCTGGACACACAGGATAGCAGAGGCAGGAACCAGGCCTAGACGCTTCCCTGCTGCTTTTATTCTGTGCACTGTCTCCCCCCACTCCCCCGAGATAGTGGGTTTGTTTGTCACTGGTGGCTTTCTCATGAGTCCATTTAAAATGTGGAACTACTTCTTTTCGTATGTGCTACAAGGGTCGATACTTACAGAAATTTTTTTAAAAATTAATCTGCAGTTGAATCCAAAAATAATGCCCTTGATAATCTGAATACTCTAAAGCAAAAGCTTTCCCATCGAGCAGAAAGAACTGCAGGAAAGTCAAGTCTGTGGGCAGAAGTTGAGATGCTGCTGCACTCAGAGTGCTCTGCACTTTCCAGGCTGAATTCTCAAAATGTACATTAGCACAGTGATTGCCAAACAAAGTGAATTTTGTGTGCTGCGGTTTGTCTGTGCATCTCCCTCTCTTTACCCAGTTTTGATGGGGAAGGGAGGTGCCTGTGTGTATGTATCTCCCTATATACATATGTTGGATTATCACTGGCACACCACTACAAAAGGTTAGGGAAAATATTGCTGCCAACAGAACTAAAGATTAAATAATCCAATCTCTGGGAACTGTAAACTAACAATCACTATCACAAACGGGCCCTTTCTAATCATAGTTTGTGGTGGAATGAAAGATGCAATTGTCTGGAATTGATGAATATGGGATCCATGCTGGCTTCAGGGTCAAAGGTGACTTCATGCAAAGGTCCCTTTCTCTCTGGCACTGCTGCCTTTGTATAGCATAGCTTGGCAGCTATCTCTTTGCACTTCGGCTACCTGCCAATGCAGCTGGTACTGTGCAACTGTCTGGTACAGACTACAAAGCATCACTCAGCAACCAGCAGCTCCGCATGGGGCCCCTTTTCTAGGATGACAAAGAAAGATGGGCTATACATTCTGCCATCTATGCCCATGAAAAAGACTCTTAAATTGCATTGCTACAAGTTATTGTTAATTATGTAGTAGTCACTGGATCTGTATGATCCTTTGAGGGGTTGATAATCTTTACTGTATGCTGGCAGTGCAAGTAATCAAGAGGGAAAAATCAGTGTTTTGTTGTGTAAAAAGTAGGTATTTAAGTGGTGAGTTAGTTGCTTGTGTATAGCCATATGAATGAAACCTTCACTTGGACAGGTTTCTGGCATATGCAGAAACAAAACTGATTCAACTAGAAAAATTGCTTGTGAAGTTGTGTCCTTATAGCTTCAATATTCATGTTGCAGTTAGGCTTGGGAAGTGCTTTTGTTGGTAAGCATTTATCCTGAAAGCTTGATGATTGCTAAAATGTGCCTTGAGCAGAAACAGGGATGGAAGAAAACAAAGTTCCTGGGTACATTCGAATAAACAATTTCAGTTTAGAAGTCATAAAAATCATCAGAGTTTAAAGGATGGAATTCTGATAATGGAGGTGGCATCACTGTCAGACTGGCAGGACACTGGATATCATGAAAGCTTTTTGCCTCAATAGTGCATTTTCTTCCTGTTCTTAAGAAATTGCTTGTAGTGTAGCCAACAAAAGGAAAACGTTTGTCCCCCCTAAACCTGAGGTCCTGGCTGTCTCCTGAGGAATGGCTGAGCTACTTCTGTCCTTCAGTCCAGGCATGATGAATTGCATTGCAACTAAATCCACAGGCCTGATTCCAATGGGTATTTTCCAACTCCTGTAAGTCCATCAGTGTTAATATAAAACTGGAATCGCTAATCTGGGCAAGCGAGATTGGATTCACCTTCAGTAGGATGTATCGATGACTTGTTCCACAGATCCAAGTTATTTCAACTTAAATAGCCCGAGCCAAATGCCCCTGTCAGCTGGCACAGCTCCCCTGAGGTTAATGGAGATGTACCAGTTTACCTCTCCTGAACTTCCTGGCACTTGTTTTTCCTAAGATTTCAAGGAAAAATCTGTAAGGAAAATGGTAGGACTTTTTTACTCGTGACTGAATTTTTTCCCCCTTTTCTTTTTTTCCTGCTTTCCCTGCACTATTTATGATCTTGCACTTGCCTCCTGTAGAGCTGGCAGGCAGCCTAAGATGTACACCAAATTCTGGGAAGGAAGCAACACCATTTCTGTATAGTACCACTGTGAGAGCTAGTCTGTTGGACCACTTTTATTTCCTCTTTTGTTCAAATTACACAAAAATCTGAGAGACACAAGATACAACAGGAGGAGATGAAAACCCTCAGTCTTCAGTTTCTCTCTTTCCTCCTTGTATATAATATTCCTTTTCTAGCCCTGTTCTGGTATCGGCTATTTGAAATAGTTATATATAATTTAACATTATACAAAAGTATTGTCATATCAAACATACTGAAACAGATTCCAAAAACACCATCTGGTATTTGGGAATGCACTGTGAGTTGGGAACGTGAGAAGAGATATTCTTTGCCACTTTGCTTGGGACCCAGCCATTAGCAGTGTAATTGCCAAGAAAAGGTGACAGGCTTCAGGCTTAATGCAAGTGGTTGGGTTTTTTTCCTCTCTCTCTCTCTCTCTCTCTCTCTCTCTCTCTCTCTCTCTCTCCCAGTCTGTTAACTCTATGAGTCCTAAACTAAATGCAAAAGGCACTGTAAGGACAACACCAGGCAGAAAAAATAGGCTCCCTTTAATTTAAAGGCATAGCAGAAAATGAAAACAGTCGCTGGGCTCCTATAAGAATACTGGAATAAGTGAAAGAAAAATAAGTTTGTTGAGAGGAGGAAAGAAAACGAGACATATATGCTTTAAAGCTGCAGTGTGCTACGTGGAATTGTTCTCTTAAGTAGTGGATTTGTAATGATTAGAGTTTCCCAAGCTTTATCCAAAAGCTCATTTCAAAGCCATCATTAGTTTCCTCTAATCCACCCAAAATTGCAAAACACATATTGGGAAGGTCATCCATGACTATTTGAGACCTGCTTTATTTGATGTTATCTCACTTCTTCCTCTGTATCTCCATCTATCCCTTTAAGGTGGGGGAGGAAGAGAGAGAGGGTTTAATAAATTAAAATCTCAGATTGATTTCTGTGGGAATATTATTTTGATGTGTAAGACTCCAAAGGGCATGCACAATACAGTTTACATAATTTCATGTTTCTACCATGTATGCTGCCATTGGCAGGTGTAATTCTAACAAGTTCTGCCAATAATTCTCACCTGAGAACCAGATCAAACATGAGGGATGTAAAAAATCAGAGATATTTGAACAAGGATCAAAGTCTCTGTGTTGCATGCAGGAAGGCAAATAAACTTTGCAGTAGAGGATGAAAATAAGTGACTAACACAGAAAGGTTTTCATCTTTATTGATTTCCATCTAACATTTGAAATACAGCCTTGTATTAATTCTCAACTTTAAAAAAAGGCCACATTGATTCGTTTCGGCATGTCAGAAACTGCGATGCTACAATAGATCTGCTATTAAATTACACAAAATAAAATGATTTCTGGTGGGTGTAGCTAATGCTTGCCAAATTAGATGAAATGAAAGCTAACCCTCTTAGTCTAGCTGTTGTTTTTAAATATTTATGTCTTTAACAGACATTTGTGTGTGCCATGAGGGGGACTAGAAACTCCTTTGCTATCAGTCAGTTGATGTAGACATGCAAAATTCTTACAATCTCAGTACCAGACTCACACGAAATGTTTGTCACCGCAAGTTCTCTCAATTTCTTTGAAATTCTTCCGCCGATTCACCACGCAGCCGATTTGGCTCCGGTTACTTATTTATTTACTGCGATTGCATTTCCCTGCAAACGGGTTCTGCAAGCAAAATTTAGGCTACAAGGTGTAGCGCAGATTTTTGGAGCCGAACCTTTCAGCACAGAAAAGGTGGTGGCAGCCCCACGGCTGCCAGATTGCTCGAGGGACTGCGAGAGAAGCTGCGAGCCCGGAGCTCGCCCTCTCTGCCGGCGACCAGCCGGCGCGAAACTTTGCCCTGAAACGAACACCGCCGAGCCTCGCCACGCATCCCAGTGGGAAAATGAGTCAAACATCACCAAGGGATCTCTCTGTTCTTCATGAGACTTTTGTGGGGTGCAATTTTATCCCAGCCATGCTCGGCCTGACCTCCAGGGCTGTTTGCTTTCTAAAAGGCAGTGATGGGCTCTGATACAGTGCTCATTTGGTACCAAGTTTCTGGCTTTGAACTGTGTCGATACAAGGCAGTCCCCAATGCACCGGTGTCCCGAACCCAACCTAGGCAGCCCAGAAGAAAGATAATGTTCTGATTCCTATCTCACAAAAACAAACACTCTTTTCAGGTAAAGCCTTTCTCCAGCAGAGTGTTGTATTCCTGGCCTTGCTCAGTACCTGCTGCTCCAACTGCTCTGGCTTTGGAAGGCCAGCTCTGCTTGGGATGGAGCAGTGAGGGACACACCTGGCCCCTTGAAGCACAGACATTTCTTGCTTTGATCAGTTCAGTGACAGAGGGACAGATCACATGCAGGATTCCTGATTCCTGCTCAAGGAATCAAGAAAGACAACCAAAACTGATTTGCAGTTTAATTTCTGAAGGGGTGTATTCACCTTTGAAAACTTTTACATACAAGAGGGCCCTTCAACACAAGCGAAATGTGATAATACTTTCTGCATTACAGTTTTTCCAGTAACAGAAATTGCACAAATTCTCTCCTTTTGACTGTTTTTCTTTGACTTTTGCCTATTGAATAATTGACTTTCAAAATACATATATTTTATTTAGCAAGTTTAATCAACAACTATGGTAACCAAAAATTGTATCCTCTTTCACTAAGTTAATATTAAGTGTGTTTTGAGCCTCTGTTGAGCACCTGCAGCCGCTGTGGCCCAAAACCTTCTGCTGTGGCTAATAGCAGCAATACCTTGATTCAGTGCAGTTTATTGCCCATTCATCCCCACCACACAGTGTGGGGCAACTCGGGGACACCCTGGGTCTGTGCAGGCTGCAGCATCCTGTCCCCAGCTCCATCTGGGTTGTGGACACACTGGTGCTTTCCCAGGTGGTAAACCGCCAACTCCAGCAGTTGTAGCTTTTTATCACCTTAACAGGAACGTGCCACCCACAGCAATGTGGAATTACTGGATCTTTCCCCTCATTTTTCCCTTCTGCACAGAGGGCTTTGCCTGTTTTTCCCTTCCCAGCCTATGCCAGGCTGGGGTTTTGTTTTGCTCTCCGGTGACATGATGACAAACTGCAAATGAATAATCAGAAGTACTTAGAATGAAAATGGCAAAAATATTATTAGTTGCTGCCCCCCACCCCTACTCCCGCTCTGCTCTCCCATTTTCCCCTCCCTCCTCTTTTGACGGCAGGCAGAAAATGCAGATGCCAAGGCAGCGGAAGATATTTTTAAGCAGGAGCATCTGGCTCCTTGGCAGACTTCACAGGCAGTTGGTTTGGTTGTTTTGGAGTTGCCTCTGGGTCTGTCACATGTTTTGGCATCTGACTGATTGTCTGGGCTGCCTCCTCTTATTGGACATATTTTTTGTTTGACTCACCTTTGATTCTGAATTGTCTCTTTATTTTCATTTGCCAGTGAACAGCAACTTCAGCTGATCCTGGGCTTGTTTATGTGGAAATAGTCCCTGTCGTTCCCTGCCCGTGGCTCACGGGAGCCTCCTGCCTGCCCGCTCTGTGCTACCAAAGGTGCTCCCTGCTGCTTCCTCAGGGTCCAGGTCAGGCTCTGAGCGCTCCCTGGGAAGGAAACTATTCCATGGGGAAGATTTTCCTGCATTCGAATATGCAGCCAAAAGCTGGACAGACACTGCTCCCAGTATATGCTGTATCTCTGTGTGTGGTTTGGGGTTTTTTAAATATATATCTATATCTAAGATTATTATACTGAAGAGAAGGTTTATCTTAGAACAATGTCGTTTTTACTACTTTTTCAGAGTGTAAACAACTGCTTAAAATTACGTCTGCTCCCATCTTTAAAAGTTAGATGCTTAGCAGCATTTTCTTCTCTGTTTTCTCAGCGTGTTAAATCACAGGCAAAGCTATTTTTTTAACTCAAAAGAACTTCTTGCCCCTCAAACATCACGTCGAGGCAGTCTGGAAGCCCATGCCTGTGACCTGCCCCAGCCCGCAGAGCCAGCCCTGGGATTTTGTGAGTGCCAGGGCAGCGAGGCTGGCAGAAACAGGTGGGCTCACAGCAGGGAGCAGCAGCCCAAGCTCTGCTGAGATTTTTTTAGGTGGTTAAACTAAATCTAATTAAACCAGAGCATGTTTAAATGAGCTTCATTTAAACGTGCACTTTGTATAGGTCTTCTACTAATAACAGCAGCTCTTGCTTTTATTATTAATGCTATCACTTTTCTGTCTCTTCTGATATTCCCAGGGATTGAACAGATTATTTCTCAGAAGGATTTGGTTTATATTTCTAAAATGCTGGTTTGGATCTGTCCTTTTAACTAGTCCTTGCTGTGCTCAGGAGGCACCATGGAGGCTCAGATGTGAGATAGAAATCTGTGTTTTCAAGCTAAAAAGAGACTCTATTCCATAAAGTGTTTTTCATTTAAGGAGCCTGCAAGTAGAAGAGAGAAAAAAATGGTGGTTTCTAAATGCATTTGTAGTGTTTTGAAGGCAACCTTGTCAAAGATTGTTTTTCACTGATCTGATGTAAAGAAGGCATCTTGTAACTTATATGTTGCTTGGGATTTTTTCTTAATTGCACCAAATTGAATTAAACTTTTTCAGGGAAAAACATAATATGGCATTGTAAAACAAAAGCCCCCAGTATGTGTTTTTCATTGGAGTTAAAGTACTGCCTTGCCTTTCACTGGCCTATTATTATTGCCTCATTCAGGTACATGTTTGGAAGGTCCATCTATATTATCACGGTAAATAGCAAGGATGTCAGGGAACTGGCACATGTGGACTAAAGCTATTTATTCCCATGACAGGATGTTTTGGGCAGCTAAGACCCATCTTTGTCTCTTTTCCTACCTGTACACAGCAGAGAACTGCAGAGTAACTCTTCTGGTACTTGGAGGTCACAAACACAGAGAAAGATGACTAAAAAGATTTTGAAACCTGAGAGAAACCATATCTGCAGCTTTGTGTGTGTGGAAAGGAAAAAAACTATTTCCTAAACCAGTGACTGAAGGAACAGGCAGAAAAAACCCCACAGGTGTGAACGCAGACACACTTGCATGCACACACTCCTTACACAAAATTAATTTTACCATCCGACCATGAGACTTGGCTTGACTGATTCCAGGCAACAACCAGCCCCCAGATCTGTACAGGAATATTAGTGAACATTTGTGCTGAACACAGTATCACATACAAATTAAAGTGAGTTTCCAGCCCTGTGTTTGCAGAAGGAAACCTGTGAGTACAGCGAAGGCCTGAGTTCTGAAATCTGAAAAAGAAAATTACTATAGAACTAGCAAAGCCCCCAGTCTACACTGTGTTTTAAAAGTCATCTTGGTATTCTAGGGAATGTGCATCATAAATTTTGAATAGATGGGATTAGCAATATCATGAAGGGGAATCCCAAAGGAGCTATCTCCGACAAGGAAAGAATCTTGTAAAAGACATTCACAATAAATCTTTTCATAGGCCTTGGCACTTGGATATAACTCTGTGGATTCCCTGTTAGGTTTCCCTATGAGAAAAAAAAAAAAAAAACAGGTCCTTATGGGCTTTTGATTCTGTGAGTAGGTTTTGTGATCCGAAAGCACCATATGGGTGCTTTCACCTTTGTTTTTCGGCACCTGCAGCACTTGGCAGATCCATGGCAAAGCAGAGGCAGCAGCACAAAACAGGATATTATTGGGAGAGGGAGATGCAATTCTGAACTCTCTGTCCTCCTGGGGCAAGCAAATAGCAGAAAGCAGCTACAGCACCGTGCCAAAATGGTCCTAGGGGACCATGTGGTTACAATAACTAATTTTGAGAACAGCCTTGTTCCTGCTACTCCAAGTCTGTGCAGCCTCGTCCAATGGGAGACTCGATTTTCAAGGGCATAGCTCTAGGAGCAGAAGATTGCAATCTCTGATCCACAGTTACAGGCTTTGGATAGCAAAAAGCATAGGGGCTTTTCTGTCCTGGCCATGAACAGTTCACAGAATAATAGGAAAGTCTTTAGGAGCTCAGTAAAACTACTTAAAACGCCTTGGATCTGTAAATACTGTGGACAGTGCTGCAGCTGGACAGACACCTTTTTCAAAGGAACAGAGACATCTTTAGCACTTCTCACTTAGTGTCCTGGCTTCTGGCAAGTCAGGTCGACACACCTTCCCCACCAAGGGTAACTGACTTGACTTCTTATTGCAAAAAAAATCCTCAGTCAAAGTTAAATCCTGACAAATCCTCACCTATGCAGCTGCATTTTTAGGCTTTCAGGAACCCTAAAAACAAGTCCATGTGTCTTACTGTGTCCTTTTCTGTGCCTCTTTTATGGCCACATTGGGCTTTGCACCTCTACAAGACTTAGAGAAGGAAGATTTTCAAAATATTGGGAAAAATAATGGAGTGAGATCATTCCACTTGGCAGGGAATGGTAGTCTTCAGTTTAGCAGTAGAGAAAAAGGGGTTAATTGATTCTATTAATATTGAACAGTGTCCCGTACAAGGTTAAAAGTCACTCCATCACCCCATCAACCCTGATGTAAACTCTGCAAACACATTGTAAAAGATGAATGATGAGCTTGACTTCCCTTCCTGCTTTACCGAGATCCTTCATGTCATGAACTTCAGTGATTTGAGAAAGGTGGTTCTGTTGTCTTTGTAGCTGAACTAGGAAGGAAATTCATCTGGTTTCTCTCAACTGAAACGAGTAGCAAGGGAAAATATAAAACTGTTCAGAAATCATTTGTCATCAGGACACAAAGATCTGGCTAAGGTCAGAGCTAAGACTGAATATTATCCCTTAAATCCCCTCGAAGCTGTGGGTGGTTACACTGGTGTCACCAAGGGGCTCTGAGCATCTTGCTACTGCAAGTTCTGTAAACCTTTTTTCCACTTCAAATCGAAAGGTGCTGCTGTGCCCAATCAGACTTCCAAAAACAGGGACATGGCTTGGCCACTGCTGAGATGGATTTAGTTTCCCAGAAAAGTTGCTTTCTCTGTCACCATCTGACACAGGTGGAGCTTGTGCCAACGTAGCGAGCACAAATTACAGCCAACGTGATGCAGAATATCTTGTGCACGGACCTGTGTAGCTGTGTAATTGCTTGGCATGTCTTTGGCCCTTCACTTGTCCCAAGTGATAGGTGTGTGAATGGGTTTATAAGAATAATAATTCCCGAACTTACAGCCAACTCTTTTCCTCTCTCCATCTCCCTGCTGCAAAAGATTTCACAGCCATTTGTGTTGGTTGCAGAAGCCCACAGAAGATGTGAATTTAATCAGAACTTTGGCTGTCACTCTGCTTCTAGCAGAGATTTTTTGGAGCTGTGTTTTCATGTTCAGAGCAACATAGTTTTCCTCATATTTAAAATGATCCAAGAGTCATGACCCATGACAATGAGAAAACAATGGCTTAAGATCTAGATAATCTGGAACCAAAACTGATCCATGAAAAAAAATCCCTGGACAAAAAAAAAAAAAAAGGAAGGGGGGAAAAAAAAGTGAAAAATATTAAAATCGCATCTGAACCAGGAATAATTGTCCTCCCAGCTCTCAAGATTCACACAGAAATGTGTGAAATTGAAAGGGCAAACCATGGTATAAGTTTCGCTCACCTCTTGTGGCGCTGAGATCAGTGATACACTGAGGTTACAGAAAAGAATCCTGGGATCCATTGCAGAGCATAGCAAGGAATATCAGGTCGTCACACCTGAAGTTTAAGTGAATGTTTAAACATAACTCAAGAACACAAAAGAAAGTTTAACTGTAAAATTTGAGAATGAGAATGCTCTCTGGATGTACTATGTGCTCATTACCAGAGCCTCAACCACTTTCCTTCTGCCTTCTTCAGGAAACAGATAATATTTGCCTTTCCCACTAAGTGTTTTTATTGGGGATTTGTACCTCAGCATCCTCCCCAAGCACTGGGAGCCCCTCATAGCAAGAAGGGAGTGCTGTGCTCCCTTTGTGATTGCTCTGGGACAAGGCTCAACTCAAGTGAGATGTGAGCTCTGCAAGCCTAAACACTGCTCTGTGGGTTTTGGTTTGTGGGTTTGTGTCTGGTCTATGAACTTTACATCACTTAAGGGTAGAGTCTCCCTGTGGTTTAGTACAAACACCCAAGGGTTGAATTCATACTCTGTTCTTGCAGGTGAAACTTCGCTGACTTGTGCCAAGCAATATATTCTGCATGTTCCCGGTTTACACGTTAAATCTATGGGCTAGAAGTGGGCAAAAAGTAGGAAATCTCCTATTACTTATGTAGGGAGAGAAATAACATTTGGTGGGTGGATACAATTTCTTGAGGAAATGAGCTGTCTCTGCTTTGAAGAAACATTTCAATAGGAGGGAATAGTTTGAAGCATGAACTGAAGTAGAAACATTCAACTCCTTCTTTATTCCAGAAAATATCAATGATATTTCCCAGACGGGACAAGAATATATTTTCATTGAGTTGAAATCCTATGCACACATAATTTTGACCTTGCTGGAGAGAAGAATTTGCAGTGAATCATTTGTTCACAGAGATGGGAGAAAATAATTGAGGGTTTTTTTCTGGGTGGAGAAAGTGCTCTGTAAACAACCAAGACATGTGTTTTGAAAGATGAAGGTGAGAATGAGCAGGGAGTTGTCACTATTGAGATATCATAGTGTAATTTATAAACAATGCTTCTACTGCAACTCACTGTGGTTTAATATGTGAAAATACACTCATTCTTGAATTTTGTGATGTTTCAGTGCACACAGCCCCTACCAAGCATCACTAAATGCAGGGAGTATTCCTAATGGTGCATTTCTACAGCACTGATCCCAGCAGGCTTCTGGTCCATTCCTCAGGCTCCTAGATGCTGTTGCAGTAAATATAAGCAACATCCCTGAATTCCAACAAGAGTTGCAGAAGTATGTCCTCTTCCTGAGGAAAGAATTGGACTTATTTGGATTTAAAGAACCAAGTTTGTATTTCTAGAAAGCAAACCAACTAAAAATGGCAGTCTGCTTGTGGAGAACCCTATTGACCCCTGTAAGACTGCAGGTAGTTAATTTTTGACATAACGCAAAATACGTTGTTGGTGCGCTAATGTTCCATATAGAAAGCCAAAAAAAAAAGAATGTGTGGGCACTGGAGAGGTAGTTAGAAACCTCTGAAATAAACACCTTCCTTGGGAATTTATGGTAAAAATGAAAGGAGGGAAAACTGGGGAGACCATGATTTTTTTACCACTGCTGTGGTTCATGTGAGTTGATTCTTGCCTTTCACAGTGACTCTGGGGTACCCATTTAGTCATTTGCTCCTCATTTTCCCCACATTTAAAACAGCAGAGATAACACAGCATTGCTCTGTAAGGAGTCTGGGAAGGTAAAACCACAGGGCAGAGCAGCAGATAAATACAGTGGTGGGACAGGTCAGCTCTGGCTGATGTGCACTGATGTAAGTCACACCAAAAGGCAAATGGGGCAGCTTGCAAGCTGCATATTTGTATAATTGAGTTAAACTGAGACTGTCAGTAAATTATATAGATGCTGTGCAATGTCTTGGTGAAATCAGCTGAAATGTACCTCAACAATTTGAATAGAAAGTAGAGATTTCACATTTTCTTTGCATGGAGGCAGCTATGAAGGGCTTAGAAACCAGTCAGACAAGACTGAAAAGATTGTCCTTTGTAATGGACTGTCCTAAAAATCATGTTATCCTGTAACAGGATTATCCATGGGAAGATAGAGAATTGATACCTTCATCCTATAAAATGGTGGTCTTAAAATAATCTCCTCTTGTTAACCTGCTAGTCAGCTTTAGGGCAAAGAAGTGATGACTCAGCTGCTTCACAAATTTCTGTAGGTTTATAGGAGGAAGCACAGGCACGACCTGGTGTGATGAGTCGTAATACACCTTTTTCGTGCTGGAACATTTTTGAGCTCCTTCTGTAAAAATTTGTTCTCCCTTAAAGGCACGAGAGGCCAGGCAGCCCAGGCCTGCCAGCACTATGGAAGTGGCTGTGTCACTCCAGCTATGCCATGCCTGCAGCCTGTGCTCCGGTGATTGATGGATCCTCCAGATCCATCGTGACCTTGCTATTCCTATCAATGGGCATCCTGTCGGGAACCCCAGGGCTTCTGTCACACTGACACCCTCACAAGCCCATCACAAGTTTCATGTTGCAAGTGCTTTCCTTTGAAGCTACAGCTCCTTTATTTAGCCTGCCCTGTGTACAGTTGCTTTGTCCACCTTTGGTGTTGCATCAGCAAACGAGTAGCTCTGTGCTTTCAGTTCTTACCGCACCACAAAGCAGTGGAACGACAGGGTTTTGCCAATCACCAAATCAGTATTTCTGACCTCTCTTGTCTGTTGTTGCTTTACTTCTGACCTTGGTTATTACAAGTTTATCTACAGTATACTCCCAGCCTCTCTTAGGCATCGTGGTTTCAGGAAGCAGGAGATTCACTCACAGAGTTTCTTGTCTGAACTCTGGACACAGGACAGCGTGTCTTGATGCAGTAAGTGCAGAGCCCTCCATGCACGCCATAGAGAGTTCAGGACAGAGCAGAGCAAATGCACAGGCTGAGCATTAGGGCTTTAAAGTAGGTTATGCCACCAACAACCATGAAGAGAAGGCAAAATTCAGGTGGAGCAAGTACAGACAGAGAAACATAACTTATTTCTGGCTGGGCTAGCTGGGGTCCTGGTCTCCTACACAGACACCAGACTTCCAAGGACAGCTTGCCAGTGACCCCAGAGTGTTTGTATCACACGTCCCAGTCACTGTCCCAGCCTTGCTGCTCTCCTCCACTGGCAGCGATCCAGGTGAAACTCTTCATTCTTCCCTCTCACCACTGATAAATGCAGAGAAGCATTTTATTTCATTTTTGAATGGTTTCAGCACAGGGAATGGTATCAATAAAACAATAAAGCTCCTACCAGATATGACATAATGATTCTTGGAGGTCACATCATTCCCTTCCTAGATAGCAGAGCTGTTCTGGGGCTGTCAGCCCATTAGTCTGATAGGATTGTCATGATAACCAGAAAAATGCAGTCAAGCCGAGCTCAGAGAAAAATTCTTTCCTCTTGCAAAACCAAAGCTTTCAATTTCTATGTGCCCTGAGATGCAAGAGGAGGTGACTGAAGCCAACAAGTAGAAATCTTTATCATTGTAAATCAACTCAGTGAGTAGCAATCGACTTCTTTGTCTCTAGAGACATTTAATAAAGTACCCTGCAGCCTCTTTGTCATCCATTAGTCACCAGATATTGGACATTCCATTTTAAAAGCACCATTTCTTCTTTTAAATATATAGCCTATGAAAGATCTATATTTTACCTGCTTTTGGATGGACACGTTAAAAGGATATTCTTACTTTCCACTCTGGATTGAAAGTGCTAAGAAAGTCCTGTTGTATATGAAGAAAATATAAATGCACATTTAGCAGGGGTTTTGCTTACTTCTTTTTATTGATAGTAAATTGTGCACCTCCAGCCTGCTCTGGAGGCCAGATCATCCTTCAGAAGAGCTGCTGAAATCCAGCCTGGCTAAGGTTTTAGGGAGAAAAGGCATTATGGAAAATTGGGAAAACTGTTATCTCTTGTATAGTATTTAATAAAATCTATAAACTAAAATATAGAACAATTTCATCAGCTGCTCAAGTTTATTAGTGTGCACATCTTGAGGAGTAAGGACATTCTCTTCATAGAGTCCCAGAATCACAGAACTATTTGGGTTGGAAGGTACCTTAAAAATCATCCCATTCCATCCCCTGCCATGAGCAGGGACACCTTGTGCTACCCCAGGTTTCTCCAAGCCCCGTCCAACCTGGCTTTGAGCACTTTCAGAGGTGGGGCAGCCACAGCTTCTCCGGACAACCTGTGCCAGGGCCTCACTACCCTCACAATAAAAAAACTCTCCCTATTTTTCCTGTATTTCTTCCTCCTGCTTTTAGCTGATTTGCCACCAACCTCTGGTTCTGCCTGTGCTGCAAGTCCTGATTGTAGCAGACTTCACTCCTCAAGGGCAGGAACTGCTGGATGTTGAACATGTCACTAATCTGAGATTTGGCACAAAATAAAACACTATCCAAGTCTTCATGGAGACGGAGCAAAGCTTGACAATTCAAGCCCTAGAAAGACCAAAAATGTCAGATAACAAATATGAAGGGCATATCTCTAGTTGCTTCTGTTTAGTCTCCTGATTTTCTAGTCAATGTCATGATGTTTGTGGGTGCACGATTTTGACATTGATGATGCCACTGTTGTCACCACAGGGTGCTGCTCAAATGGGCACTGTATTGCAGGACATCTTGTACCACTGTGTAACTGGACCCCTGGGAAATTTTCCATTTTTAGCTGTTCCCTCGGCAGGCTGATGACACCAGCATTTTCCTAATGGACCGACGTCTTTCCGAATCCTTGCTCTGCATCCCAGAGTAAGACTCCAAAGTTCTGCTTCCATGGCGAGGCAGGTGAAGACCTTGCTGACACTTTGCAATCAGTGAAATGTGGGTTTGGCTGCAGTTACTAATTTTGTAAAACAATGAACACAGGCAGGACTCAAGTAAATGGCTGAGCAGTGAGGAATGCCGCAGTTGATATCTGCACTTTTCACTAAATCACTTGATATTCACCATAACAGAGTTCCATTTCTCTGGAGTGCTTTATTGCATGTCTTTTATTGGCTTTTTGAGTTCAGATTCTGTGACTGGTATATTAATTTTATTTTTTTATTATATTTCCTCCTTCTATATTCTGCAATTATATTAACTCAGCCTTTCCCAATCAATGATTGCTGCAAACAATTTGCCTTTCACTGCACATACAAAATCTGTAATAATAGTCTTCGAGTCTTTATAGTTTCTTTACTGGTGTTAAATTTATTATACCTTATTAGCATAGGAAAAAGGATCAGTAAATGACCTGCTGCAGTGGCAGGTGAGAAACAGACCCAGCATCCACTTCTTGCAAAAAAAAGTACTCTAGAATGGAAAAAAAATTAAAAATCAAACCAATATTTTTTCTCAAGAAATTTGTAGCAGGGCTGTGATTACCAGCATAAATTCTCTGTGGTAGCTTTTAAATCCGTGCAAGCTTTAATTTCATGAGCAGTTGTTGGTTCCTCAGCCTGTTTCAGTGGTGAATGAGGTCAGATGGGATGATCATAATGGTCGTTTCTGGCCTAGAAAACCAAAGCCTGTGCTGGAAGAGTTTGGCTGCCTCTAGTCCTGACTGGAACATGCAGAAAAATGTGAGTGTGAAAATCTCTATCCTGCTGCTCCCTCCCCTGTGCTCCTCCGGTCTTCAGTTAAGCCAGGAGTAAGTGGAGGGTCCCAGCGGTGCCTCCCTCTTCCAACAAAACAACTGGGAAGAGACAGAGCCCTGGGCAGAGGTGGCTGGGAATGGTCACAAGACCCTGCAGCGCCAGTGTGGTGCCAGGGAACCAGAGCCCCGCAGAGAGCTGGGATGAAGGCACTCGACACTTGGGGCAGCCAGCACGGTGCATCCTGCCCCATGGGCTGTGCAGGGACAGGCCAAGCCAAGGAATGCTCGGCTTCTACTCCCTGGGGGGAAGAAAGATTGTTCATATTATTTTCTCTAGACTTCAGGCTACATCTTACTCATTTTATTTACAGAAACTGTTTCAAGCCATTGACTAGAGCAACACTACTCATATGGGTAAAGGAAAGAAGAATTTGGCCTTGTGACAACTTCAAAGTCCTAGGATTTATGTTCCTTGCATCCCTCAGATATATTTGCAAATGTTGACGCATACTCCTAGATTTTCACTCATAAAAATGCTGCTTGTGTTTTGGAGTTTCTTAGAAAAATATTTTTAAATCACTTTCCACCCTTAAGGGCCATTTGAAATTCACACTCCCAAGGCTGTAAAACAACACTCCAGGTTTGGTTTTAACAGGGTAAAGGCAGGAAGCTGGGTTTTAGTACACTGCTCTCAGAACAGTAGGTGATTCTGAAGACAGCTTTGGTGTCAGCTCTGAATATCCCATCTTGTACTGTTCCTAGCAAGACCAACATATTTCATTTTTTGCCTTGGCTTTCCAACATTTAATTTTATTAGCTGGGGGGGAAAAAAATAAGTGGACATAAACTTTTAATGGGAGTATATGAGAACTGACATACCAGGAGTAATTACAAATACAAGCTGTGTAATGTAAATCTGCAGGCACTCTTTACAAACCAGAGGCTTTGGCTCCGTGCATTTTAATGGCCTCAAACATTCTTGCCTGTCAATATAAAACCAAACACGTGATGTGTACCTAGGAAATATTTTTTAGCGTGATCCAGACTAGGGATTGAACCCAGCACCTCCCTCTCTGAAAACACAATCTTCAGTTTGAATTTTGTAGCTGCTCCCTTGTCCCCTGGAGGTGCCCACTCCAAGGTGAGTGCTCCCTCACCCAGGGTTCTGGCAGGGGCACAGCTCTGCCGCTCCAGCGTGAGTCACCCTGGGAAGGAGGAGATCAGTCCACAGAAGCAAAGAACCATAGAATGGTTTGTGTTGTGAGGGACCTTAAATCTCATCCCAGGTTGCTCCAAGCCCTGTACAACCTGGCCTTGGACACTTCCAGGGATGGGGCAGCCACAGCTTCACTGGGTAACCTGTGCCAGGGCCTCACCACCCTCAAAGGGAAGTATTTTTTTCCTAATATCTAATCTAAACCTACTCTCTGTCAGTGGGAAGCCATTCCCCCATCCTCCAGGGCCTTGTAAATAGTCTCTCTCCAGCTCTATTGTTGGCTCCTTCAGCTACTGGAAGGCCACAATTAGGTCACCCCAAAGCCTTCTCTTCTCCAGGCTGAACAATACAAAGCTCGTGATCCCGAGCAAGGTGAGTGCACATTTGTGAGCGAAAGGTTGAGTGAGGCAAAACTTTTTGGGTCAAAAGTCCAAAACCCCCCACCCTTTCCAAGGGGCATGCTAATACCCAGATGGATTTGGTTGCTTCCGTTTACTTTTCCTGGTACTTAAGGCTGACTTCTGTTGTTATAAGTAGTACTAATTAAGATCACCATGATTGCAATGAAACCTGATTCTGCGTGAGTGCCAGGGGACTAGGTGTTCCCAGGGGATTAGGTGTGGGGGCTGCCAGAGGTCCTGGGACCGCAGCACCGTGTCCTGCTCTCCACAGAGCAGCACTGGCATCTCAGGCCCCCAGCTCTCCCCCTTGGACCAGGAATGGGGGATCCTCATGATTTTGCCTCATGAGCACCAGGGAAGTGGATAAGCTGGATCGGGGTCAGGCTTCTCTGTCTCTTGTGACAGCTGGGAGTATTGCAAGGACATGCATAAGACATGTTGGTCCCAGACCTCCTGGGTATGAGACAAGGGAAGAGCTTGGGCTGGGCTGGGCTGGGCTGGATGGGGTATGAAGCAGAGGATTGTCCATTGCCACCACCACCAGCCAACACTGCATCTTTCGGCATGGGCTGAAGGCTTGACTTCCCACTGAGAGGAGGACAGCTGGGAAATAAGGAATTAATGAATCCCTGCTCCGCAGGCTGCCGTGCCCTACAGCTCTCTCTGCCACCCTTGGAGTCCATGTGGAGCCGTGACACTTTCAACATGTAGGTATCATGAAGGACTCAACTGATTGTTCCTGGCACCTGTTATAACACACACTGTTGCTATTTTTCAAGGTGAAGATTCTCTGGCATTTTGCATACACCTCCCAAGTGGAATCCCAGTCCTTCCAGCCAAGGAGAGTCTTTCCATTCATTGTACTTTGTCCTGTAAAACTGCAGTTAAGGGAGACAAAATGGTGAACATCATATTGCACAGCTTCTGTTTTAGCCACAGCTGACAACAGGACTGGGAGAAGGGAATTGGATCCTGATTTCCTATAGGGTGGAGCAGCATTGCTGTAGCCCTTCTGAGCTCAGGGATGTAATTACAAAATGGGTCTATAAACAAAAATTCACCATTATGGAGCAAATAAAACCAAAGGGTAGTTAATCCAGGGATATATCACACATCAAATTAAATCTCACTTTGCCTGCAGTAATAACAGAAATAATTCATTAAGATAAACCTCTAGATTATGCACAGCATCTGGAGATAGAATTAAGACCTTAGCTGTGAGTGCCTGTGCACGCACACTCCCTTCCTCCCCCCTCCCAAAAATGATGCCGGCATAAAAGGCAGTTTAGAGTTCACTGTTGAGCTTTTCCCATCCATTTCTTTCCGGCACTTACAGAGAAAACAAATGTGATTTCAAAGGAGAGCTGTCTCTGGAAGGATAAAAAATTCCCACATCCTTTACCCTGCGAAGGAATGTAACATGATGTAGGGGCCCCTGTGCAGAGTCAGGAGTGCTCAGAAAAATGTTGACGTGCAGCCTTGGAACTTGATCTAACTTCTTGTGGAGGCAGTGTGAGTTTTTCCATGTATTTCAACAGAAGTTGAAGGAGGCCCTTCTGTCCTTTCTGCTTCACCTGTTTGGTGGAAATAATGCTGCTGGTGAAACAGTTTGTGGGCTCTGTGAAATGTTTGTTATCTCAATGCTGACCATGGGAAGACAAGATCTGTCTAAAGACGTTGGGTGTGCTAATAGAGCTAGAACTTAATCTGCATCCACATTCAGTCTGAAGGTATCCCAGAATCATACCAAACTGGCATTTCTGATCCTATCATGGGCCAAGGAAGAGCAGTGCATTGCTCTGCAGCTCACCTTTAGCAATTTTCAATGACATCTGCTATTTTAAAACATTTCCTTCCTATAATCCTGAATAATATTAAAATGGACAAACTGATTTGAGGTAAATAAAATCAGATCACAAAGCCTAAAAAAACCTGAAGCCAAAATGGATACAAAACTCCTTTACCATTTCTGTGAGCTTTTTGGGACAGAAATTCTCTCTTCCACATCTGTTTTCGTAACTCTGTTGCAAGCCCACTCTTGGTACTCTGCACCAGCTCTTACATCTGTCAGGAATGTGCCCCTGGAAGCTCTCAAATATTGTGACTCTCCATTGGATGTTATTGCTGCTCCTGTTCTTTTTCCAGACCTTGCAGAAAAAAAAACTCCTTAGGACATGCCCAGGCCACTGTAACAGAGCATGCTAAAGAATGTGCTCGACAAATTTCTGCCAGGAACAAGCCAGCTTTTGGACAGAGGCTCTCACAGGGGATTTCTCCAGGTCCAGACCAGCCCTGTTTTCATGAACCCATCAGCAAACCGTATGTTAAAAATTCTTACTGGCAAGAATTACAATGGTATAACTGGTAGAGTGGAGATAAATCACCCCCCATCCATTCCTGAAGGCACTCTATTACATTCAGACAGTTCATTTTCTTCTGGACCTTTCTAGAAATGCCCTGACACCTTGTTTCCCATCCGTGCCCTGCAACAGCTGTTACAGCAAATGGATTTTTCTATGGCTCATAGTGAGTAATGGGGGGCTATCAATTAGTGCATGCTTGGGAGCTCCCAAGGAATAGCAGCCATCATCTAATTACATTTCTAATTAAGGTTACAGGAAGACTAAGACCAGTAAAGAATAAATGTGTGGACTTGCAGCAAAATATGTATTTGGAGAATACCATCAGGGCTGCCCAAAATGTGTTAGAGAGCACGAGACAAATTGAGGCGGTCTGAAGGCCTCAATGAAAGATGAGTGTACACAAAGGAACTGACAGTAAAGCCCTGGGAAAGGACAGCAACGCATTGGAGATGCAGGCACGAATCCAAAACAGAGAAAAGGCCCAGCAATGGGTGCCTGAGAGAGCAGATCAAGAAGACAGGATCAGAGGGAGTGGGAAAACCACAACAAAAGCCAAGGCTGGGAGCTGCTGGGTCACAGGGCTTTAAAATCTCAGTCAGTGGGAATGGGGACTAGCTACTAACTCAAAAGCAAGACACTATGGAATGGGCTTAAATTAAATATTTTTTCCTCTCCAGAAGAGAGTCCTCTGCAAAATCTGGTGGCAAATGTCATAGGATTCTATTTTCCAGGGAAAAAAAGAAACCTGGTGTGGTCCACTGCTCTGGGAGGTTCCTGCCAGTCCAAACCACTGCTAGGCTGGAAGTTAACAAGTCTCTATGTTAATTCAGAAGTGAAATCGAATCTTTACAATAAGGCGGAAACTTGTAGTTTCAACAGAGAAACTCTTACAGAAGGAGAGTTCAGACTTTGATTCTAGATACGACACTGTTGGCTTCCAGGTGTGGAATATGGACCTCCAGCCCGCACTCAACATCCAGACTTGCAGAGTCTGATCCAAGCTGACACACATCATATCACTTGAGCTTGGAAAACAAGTGAGAAACTGCTCAACAGGCTTCTCACTCAGACCCCTGTTAGGTTTTTGCTGCATCTAGGACAGAAAAAAGTCTAGATAACCAGATTTTTTCAGTGTTATTTTTTGTTTCCTCTTCAGTTTGTGAGCAAATTCGTCAAGTGGGAAAAGCAAGTTAAAAAAGCAGGGTTTTGCTTGACACATGGACTTGGCTCATTCTGAGTGCCAGCAAGAGGCAGGAGGTACAAGTGAATAGGGACAGAGGAAATCTCCAATCTTTGGAAAAGGAGGGAGGTGTGTTAGTTGTGTCACTTGGAAGGTAAAATGGGGAAAGATCATCCCAGCTGGAGAGGGCCAGGCTTTGCAGTACTGCTTTGTCTTCCATGTTCTCCAGCAGGCTCATTTAGCCTTTGGTACCCTGCCCATGAAGCATGTCCCATGGACTTGTGGTAGGAGGTGCCCTGCCCATTCTGGGGGTTGGAACTGGATGATCTTTAAGGTCACTTCCAACCCAAACCAGACAATGACTCTATGACCATGACTGGTCAGCAGGCCCATGGGAATGAGAACAGCAACCTCTACATGCAGGTTTCTCTCCCAAATCCAGAATCAAAAACTTTAGTGATTTGCCTCTTGCCTCACACAAACTTTATAGTATTTAAGTTATCCCTGCATCCCAGCCCTGGACTGAATTTAAGGAAAGGTACTTGTTCATAGCCTTCTGCAAACTGATACTCCTTCCTCTTTTTTTAGTTTTTTTTTTTTTTCAGTTTCCTGTGTGTGCTCATGCATTCAAATACCAGATTATTCCTCAAACATCCCTCATTTGTTTATTGGTCCATTCCTGTAACAGACTTGTGTCTCTCAGGCTGTTCTGACAGTACCTTTCCATGTGATCACTCCCTCTGTGGTGATGCCAGTGCCAGGGTAGGGGTATTTAAGCCCCTTGTCCTCTGCAAGGTAACTGAGCTCCCACACTGAGCACTGACACTTGGAGTTTTGAAACTATCACTTGCTTAATAACTCTACATCCGTCATTCTTGGATGAAATCCATGGCAAACAGAATGTGAGAAAGTGAAAACTAATGAGCGTCTTCAAGAAAGGATAGGGAGCTTCTGTTATTTCATTTAGTCCTAAGAGTTTAACTTCTGCCACCTCCATCACATTTCCAAATGGTAACTAAAGGTTGTTACTTTTTCAAGTTGTGCTGTGTAGCACATTTCATCAATTAAAATGCACCCTCAATGTAAAATCACAACAGGGCCAGCCTGGCATGAAGGATGCTATCATGTCATGTTTTTTTCTGCTTTTAAAGGATACTTTTGTCTCAAATTGCTGAGATCTTTATAGAGCAGATTTAAATTAAAGAAAACACAGATTTAAATATAACCATGGAAAGAATACAACATGCCTTCATCTTGGAGTACTATGCAATTTACACTCTGAGTGGAGCGAACTCTGCTTTGTGTGCTCTTGTTTCATGCTGTTTCTAATGGTGATTATTAACTGGTTTTGTACTGAGAGGACATAAATATCTCCTTTATTATGTGGGGTGTTATGCAATGACCCCATGTGGGTCTGAAGCTTCCATAGCACTGTTATCAGATTGCACTTTCCAGGCAGTTGAGGAGGTTTAGGATGAAAGACTCAGCACTGCACAGCAGTTAGAGGAGGAGGGTGAGGACTGGAGTACCCAGGGTCTGCTCCCAGCTCTCTGCTGGCTCCTACAGCACTTCTGGTACAGCCTCTGCTCCACTGCCCAAGGTACTTTCTGCTTCCCACCCACTTCCACTTCCCTGGGATTAATAATGTTTGGGGGTGGAAGTTTTGTGCAGTGCATTGGTGTTTTCACCCCTAGTCTGGTGTTCTGGCTGCACCTGCACAGCTGCTCTTCCAGTTCTGCACTCCTACACCTGAGGCTGCTCAGCAGACCTGAATCACCCTCTGTCCTCCGTCTTCCTCGGTTCTGTTTCACCCCCTGGGTTTGTGTTCATGAGAGCTGAAGAAGGATAGAACTGGTGTGGGATGAAAGCAGAGAAATGCAGTACGATGTGTGAGTTCCTAAAGTTACCAAAACCTCAGTCAGGTGACAAGAATTCACATTGCAAGGGTTTCAGTTTAGCCACTTTTACCAGTGGACTGAAATAAAAACCAAAGTCCTCTCCCTGCTACAAGAGAGCAGCTGGTCTCTTTGCATGTCCTTGTTAATTAGACAATGCCTAAAAATCCCAAATTGAACAGAAACTAAGTCAAGCACCTTGCTCTGTGTGCAACCAGCATTCCATGTTTTTCCCTTTCATTTGCTCAGGTTGAGCTTTGCGCATTTTTGCTGCAGTTGATATCAGGTAACAAACTCTTATAAAAATCTGTACCTAAAGAAAATGATAAACAACCCCTGGCAGAGAAGGCAGGCGTGTTATTAGGTACCCAAATTAGAATAGCTTGAGTCAGGCATCAGAGGAAGGAGACATTTAGGCAACCCCTACCTCTTCCCAAGGATACATCTTCAATCAATCCTGCTATGCCACTTGCTCAGCTGTCTGATCCCTAAGTGACATTAGGACCAAGGGCACTGATGGAAAAGACTTGTCCCGCTACCAAGAGTGCATCTTCCCTGTGCTGGAGCAGAAATGCAAAGCTGAAATTATCTTCAAACCCCACGATATTCACAGCTCTGAGTTAGCAGTGTGCTGAAAATTGAATAATGATCTGTGGTTTTGTTTAAAGTTAACATTTAATTTGTTTTCTTTTGCATCAGACAAAGCTATGTATTGAAGATTTCAGCTGCAGTGATCAATAGGAGAGGTGGGTCAGCCAGGTAAATAAATGCCAGCCTTGCTGATCTACATGGTAATTGTCATACAGCTGATCTGTGCCAGCTTATGCTAGCTCAGAATATGGCCTTTCATTTCTATTTTAGTAAAGTCTGGGAAAGTTTCAGGTATTATTTTTTGTGCTGAGTTTCACCCTCTCTTTGAGTGAAGAATGATCCTTCACAGAAACCTGAAGCTGTTCCAAAGCTGATTTACACAAAAAGTGCATTGATTTTGCTAGAGGAACAATTTTGCACGACCTCAAAGTCCCTGAATTTCCCAAGTGTGGATGGAACAAGTAAATACAGAACTCGATCTCCTCTGAGTCTATCAGCAATGCCTGGAATGATTTGTATTCACAACAGTCTTCCAGGCTGAATGCAGGACCAGAATTTAGGTCTGATGGAATGAGGTAGGGACAAAAGTAGGTCAGGCTTGGAATCCTGCTTTACCAGCCTGCATGCTTCAGGACGAGTGCAGATCCCCAATGTCTGCAGGGCTGGTGATGATTCCCATCTGAATCACTACTTTAGATTCCATTAACAAAATGATGCACTGGCTCTATTTTCACAAGTCTGCTCAAGTGCTGGTGAAATAGATTTTTGGTTTTATCTGTGTGTCCTTCTTACTGCAAATACTGTGGGCTCAGAAAGAGAAAGAGCAATTTTTTCTATTGATGGAGCGAGTGAACAGCCATTCATTTACAGAGTATCTGTGTGTTCTGTACAATTCAAATGCTGCCTATTCAGCCAGTCAGATATCTTTGTTCTATGTCCAAGTAGGCATTTATTCATCACTACATCGGCCTGCCATTCAAAGGCTCAGATGTTTAAAGATATATATAGGCGATATTTGGCTGGCACTGGCATCCTTGAATGGCTGGGACAGCCAAGTCCCATTGGACGCCTGACTCCTCCTGTTAAAGGCAAACAGAAGCCCAGGCTCTCGGGGCTGACTTTCAGGCACCTTCATCACTTGGACTGGATCTCTGAGATGTTTAAAGGATCTGTTTTCTGAGACTGTAACAAGCACATGTAGCATGGACAGATGTATGTCTATCATGGGATAGGCACATCCAGTGACCTGTCCTGCACCCTGAAATTCATTGGTATAAAACCAGAAGACTTAATCCTCACATAGAAGTTGACTGAGAAGTCACAGTTGGCGTGCTGCAGTTGATGCTTATTAAATATAAAATCATTTCAGTCTTACCTGGTGCTTCCCCATCTGTTTGTATCTTCTATCTCATCTTCCACGTGAACATGAGCTCCTTGGGATGGGGAATGGCTTTTCACTGAGTTTGTACAGTCCCAAGTACCACATAGCTCCAAACCTGCACTCAGACTGAGAGGATGGCACTCACTGAGGAAACTTCCTGTGTTGGAGATTATTTTCAACACTTCCATATGATGGGTTTACTTGAAAAGTTACTTGGAAGTCAGGTATTCAGGACTAGAGCTTCTGATCTCCTAGTATGACTTCCTGTATACCACAGACTGCAGACATTCCTCCTTTTATTCCCAAAGGGAGGAGAGTGATGTATGTTTGACTGGAGGTTAACTCCTGGAAAGGCATCCAGCCTTGTTGGGATGAGATCAAAGGGAGAAAAACGAGATGTTGTCTCTGCAATAGTTTGTCCCAGTGATCCACTGTAACCACAGCTGAACGTCTTGTGCCTGTTCCCAGTTCTGGTGAATTCTTGTGGATGTGCTTGTCTCAGCTGGACAATTGTATCTTAGAGAGGTTGAACAATAAGAGTAACAGTAATGAATAAGGACCTCGTAACTATTTACATGACATTTGCATCTAGTGAGGCAGCGTTCCAAGTGTCACAGGTGTTGATATCAAATTGAGAGTGGCTCAGGCTCTCTTGGCAATAATAAAAAAGCTGTCAGTCTTCTTCCTTCACCAACACCTACTGTCACTTCTAGAAAACCCTAAGTTTCCTTTGCTTTTGCTTTGGTTTCCAAATAAACAGGGAAGATCCCAACCTTACCTAGTTCTGCAAGTTGTGTGACACCTCTGCAAGAATATCTATGCAGCCCATAGCGCAACCTCCCATTTTAACTTGGGATTAAGTTGTCCCTTATTATTTCCTGAGTTTGTTCAGTGTTCCAGAGGAGCTCTCTTTTCATGGAGCACCTTTAGAGATCACAGTGGGGCTGAGCAGGCCAGCACCGAGGCCCCTTGTCCCCTCTTCCCTCCTCGAAGGTGGCTGTGCCTGTGGAAGGTGCAGGAGCACAGACGTGCACAGCACCGTGTTCCATCTCCAGCTTGCTGTTGTGCGTGTGTGGCTTTTTGGAACCAGCTCAACATATGTGAAGGAGAGTTTAACCAGAAAAGGAAATATAAGCAAAGTGGTTGCATCCTTTTGCAATCAAGTATTTTCAAGGCTGGCCGTCATGTGCTTAATGAGCAGACTTTTTCCAGTTACCAATGAATAGTTTTATTTTACGTAATTGCAACCATTTCAGCATGGCAATTAAGATAGAATGTTACCTTTGGGATGGGATCAATTAAAGGTTTGAAAATTGAATTTGGGATCGTGATTAGTCTCTTATACATTGCTTTAGTATTCTAAAATATATAATTGTATCATTCAACCCTTTTTCATACATATAGTAAATATAACCTTTCAGGGTTTCTTTTTAAGCAGAAACAGATTTTTAGAGGCCTACTGGTAACTAAAACCATAGCAAAATAGGGGAAAAGGGCTTCCCCTATTTGATTAGAGGAGATTTTAAACTTATCATACATGAAAATGTTGAATTTAGTATAATTGGTTGTCAGATTTCTTCAGAATTGAAATCATTATGCCCTGGCCACTTTCCAGGACATCTTTATTTTATTCTCTCTTTTTTTTTTTCTTTTTTTTTTTCCCCCAAGTTACAATTCAAACCAGTGTGGAACACACTATAACGTTGTAGTTGGTCATGTAATGTCACCAAAGCTAACTTCAGAATACAGACAAAGGACTTCATGTACCCCAGTGCTCCATCGGTGGAAAATTGATAGCAGCATGAGATATGCTATTACAGGCTTTTTGTTCTACCTCCAAATTTGTGCTGACTAAAGTGCTTTTGTGCCTGCATGGGGGGAAAAAATCTGTCTAGAAGAGGCTGGAAGCTTAAAATAAATGCGGCACGGAGGGCATAGATTCTTAAGCAGGACTGTGTGAATTTAGCTGGAGCTCACTAAATAACAACCTAAGTGCTTTATTTTTGTCAATTACTATTTCCTGAAAGGACATGAATCACAGGGAAAATGATCAAGCAGCAAAGAATAAAATTCTCTCCAAGACCGAAAAAAAGTAAAATGAAATAGAAGAATTAAGCAGTGTTTCCTAACTCTTGTCAGTCCAGAGTGGAGTTATTGCCAGGTTTGTACACACCACAATCTATTCAAGCATTACTGAGAGATAGGAACCAGAGATGCACTTTGAATGCCAATTAAGTGTGCACTTTCTTCCAGAGCAGCTTGAAAAAGTCAGCGTGACCATGGATATACGCCCCCTTCCTCCACCCTCCTTCTGAACATAAATAAATCAGCCAAATAGCATCAGCGCCACTGCCCCCACACCCAAACTGGAGAGAAAAGGCCAAAATAAACATTGTTAATCATGAACATTTCACCTCATCTTCTGTGGTGATATTGGTGGGGTGTCTCAGGGACCAGACAGTGAATAGCAGAAGAGTTTTGCCACTACCTGTGTTTCAGGTGACTTTGCAGATCCCTGAACAGTGAAGCTGCCCTTGGAGAGCCATGACGGCCATAATCCTTCCTTTACTACAAACAATGTCTTTTTGGAATCTGGGGAATGAAACTGGGGGCCGTTTCTGTTCCCATCTCCAGGTACCACAGGCAGACAGCCCTGAGGAACTGCCCCTTCCTTGCAAGACCAGGTGCAGGATTTTGACACCTCTAACCTTGCCTGTTCTGCTCCACGGAGCATTTTCTCCTCTTCCTGGCCCTCTCCGATGTCACACGCTCGTTTTCCTTCCCACTTCGAATTAAATGTTTTCCCTCCCCATTCATTTCCCTCTAGCCCAGGGCAGTGTGCTTTCTGTGTCCCTGTGCAGTACACAACCCCAGCACTGCCTGAACAAGCAAATCCCTTTTTTCCTTAAACGCAAGGCTCGGCTCTGCCTCTGACCTGCCAGGGTTTGGCTTTGAATTTTCATGTGAATCGCAAGGTGCAAGGTTAGCTGGTTCCAGACAAGGTCACTTCCATGCACAGCAGCCACAGTGGGAATGAGTAACCTCCTATCCATCCGCAGCTCTTGCTCCTATTTATCTATAGTTTTATTGAAGAATTCTTCTCCTCCACACACATAAATTGAGCTGACATCCTGAGAGGTAACTAAATAGCAGTTACGAAACAAATGGACCAACAGTCTATTTAGCCTAGTCAGTGTGATTGGAATATATCCTTCAAAATAAAACACCAGTGGATGGGGTACGGGAGTCCTCCAGATGGCCGAGTGGATAGCTTTCTAGGGTCAGCATGAATATTTAAACAGCATTTTCTACAGTGCAAGCATTAAAGGCACAAAGTTGGAGTTGCTCATGGTATCCATGGAACCCAGATTGTGAGCAAGGATACCTCTTTACCAAAGAAAAAGGCAAAACAGCCAGGCTTTTTGATTACTGAAGTATATATGAAATACATTTATTTATTTATGTGTTTTAATTGTGCGTTTTTTTCAGTGACAGGGTTTCTTCATGCTGGCTTTGTGCTGACTGACAACAGCACCAGAGACTTGCCACGTTTTGAATCAGTGTTGGGGAGACATCAGTGGCAGCAAAGTGTTAAAATCAGATTACAGATGGTTGCAGTGGTTTCAAGGAATGGCAGTTCCTTTCAGAGGCCAGGCTGGGCTGGAGCTTTTCAGCTGTGCTCAGTTGAATTTAGCTGATCCTGCTTACAGAGACATGCAGGACCCAGGGGCACCACATTGTGCAAAACAAGGCATTTCCCAGGCTGTTTCATACCATGCCAAGTGCTCACTCTTTCCCCAGAAAGATGCATGTGCAGGGGCGACACTGAAGTTAGGAGCCCATATTTATTCCCTGGACTTTTTACCCAGGTCATTCCACTCTGTTTTCCCAAACAATAAGTGTTTTTCACTTATGAGCACCTTTTCTTTCCTGCCAGGATGTCACTCCTGCATCCCTCAGAATCCTGACCCTGTGCCCCAACTCTCAACAACCCTTTCACCAGCAGGGACATGCTTCCTGTCACCCAAAGAACCCCCTTCTGAAAATGATCCTGCTTCCATTAATCCCTTTCTTGAAAGAAAAATACAAAGAGACATGAGTTAATGCTATTATGAATCAAATAACCACACCCCCATCCTAAAATTATACTGCCATGGCTTAGAGCTTCTGTGATGAAATCACCCAAGGGTTCACAGACCACACCTAGAAAGTCCAGGAAAACCCACTAGTAAAGTAAATCTACTTTCTATGGCCTTAAATTCCCTGTGCGTGGATCCTCACCTCCAACGGAGGTTAGCAGAGTGAGAAAAGACTGAAATCCATTTTCCAACTCTGTGCAAGGTCTGAATTTAAGCAGAATTATTACATAAATACACAGAATTATTCTAAAGGCCTTCAAAACAGGTCTGGGTTTGTTGGTGTTCACCTGTATTTTGTAATGGGATCATGCCCATGTCTCAGCCAAAGGCTTTGAGATGCTCCCAGTCCAGGTCAGAATTTTGGAAGTGTAAGCTACAGATCAGCAGGTCCCTGGTTGCTCTGTATCACCTTGTTGATGTTAGTCTTGGAGCCAAATGTTTTAAACAATGTGATTTCAACTTTCTTAAAAAGTAGGTTACTAGACTGAGATAAAGGGAGCTGTGAGCCAGGTTTTCTCAGCACACAGCACCATTTAAAAAAACATGGTTCATTATCCAACAATGATCACTACAATCTACATGTTGTTTCTTTGATCTTTCAAATATTGTTTTGCTAAACAGATCTCTTGTGATTTATTTTCTTTTTTTTCCCCCATCTGTTTTGCTGAGACTAAGCCCCACAATGAGTACTGTACACAGAGTGTTTTCTATTGTGAGGTTTATTCCAGATCTTAGTACCCAGAGTTACTGCAAGGTAACCAGGAAAGAAATCTTTCTTGTTTCCTTGCTTGCTTTCCTACTTTCTCTCTCCTCATAACTGTAGCACAGACAGGACAAATACAGTGAATTTAAAGTGGTTTTTAAAGCCTATCTCAAAAAGCTGCTTTAAAAAAAAGTCAAGTCTGCTGTACAAGCACACCTGGTGCATAGCTGCACATGTACCTGTCCTCTCAGACATTTGGTGTGTGGTGATACCTCTCTGACACACAGCTTTCTCCTGGCTCCAGGATGCCCTGATGAGGCAGGGGATTGCACAGGTTTATCCTGGGTCATGACAGCTCAGCCGAGGGCACCAGGGAGGGAGGGGGCACAGACCTCTGCTCAGATACCACACAGTAAATAAAGGACTTTCTTCGTCCTCCTGAGACCCTGCTCCTACTTATTTCAACTCTGTCCTTTGCCAATGAGAAAGGAAGCCAGCAGGATTTGCTTTCAAAGCTCCATCCTTTCCCTGATCCCGCACTGCCCAGCTGCAGTCCTGGGACATTTCCTTTGGCTGGGGGCTAGGCAAACAGTTTTCTCCTCAACCAACAGACATCCCTCTGATTCCTGAGCCAGCCTTGGGTGCTACTCTGTGATTGGGACCATCTCTCCCATTCCAGACACCAGTGAGCTACATCTGGGTTAGATTTAAATCTTCCTCTTGGCCAAAATCTTTCCTGACTTAGTTATTTGAAATAACTGTTTCCATCCCAGACTCCTGCCCATCTTCCCCTTCTGTCCATGACAAAAAATAAAAACAGAAATAACACTAAAACACAATCTCTAAAAGTTGTCAGAGGGAGAATTAACACATTTTAGTTGGTAAATATGATTACTTGTGGGAATTGTGCCTTTGAAACCAAATCAGCAGGAGGAAGGGGCTGAGTTCTGCCTGGCGCTCAGCTGACGAGTACCTAAGTCAGCTTGTCAGTGACCCCCTTTGCAATCTGTGGTAAAAAAAAAACAGGTCCACAAAATAAACTAAATTGCATTCAGGATGGGCATATTCCTCTCCACTAGCTGGCAAGGGATATTACTATGATCATAATCCTTAGGTAGGTGTCTTGTTGAAGTATCTACTCTTAGGTAGGATGACTGAACCCAAGCCAAAAGCCTTGCAGTGCTTGCTACCAGGCCAGACACAGGGACGAAACAGGCTGGAGTTATCCACTGAAACCTGATTTCCAAAGCGGCTGTACTGCAGGCTTTGTTTTCTCACACGGGGTGGTATCACCAGTCACAGATCAATACTGGTGCTAAACAAAGTCGTGTTGAATTTCTGAGGCAGTGCCTTGTCTGGCGTGGCTTCCTTGCAGCTCACAACACTGGGGCCAGAAGCGTGGTGGCAAGTCTTCTGTTCCAAGCAGGAAAAATGGGAAGGTGATGAAATGAGGATCTGCCCAAGGCTCTGGAAAACTGGAGACAGATGATGGTACACTGCTCTAGGCAGGCGCTTGCTGATGAGCAAGAGCAAGCAGGGATGGATCCCAGCAGCAGGGATGTTTGCTTCCCTACAGATTGCAGGAGGAGCTGGTTGGAATCTTTGTACACCAGACTCCCTATAAAAATAACATGCAGGAAATGTTTTGGAGTGGCTACTTTTAATAAGCTGAAGGGAGCAGTTCCCCTCCTGCAAATCAGGCACCTCCTGACCTACTTCTTAATAGGAGCTGACATCAAAGACCCTTTATGCTGCTGAAAGTCTGAAACTTGGAAGCCATTCCAGCAAGGGAGAAGTCCTGAGGCACTTCTGCTTGTCCCTTATATGTTCTTTCTAGCCTTTGGCTACTCATGGAAAGAAATGCCTTTCTACTTAAACATAGTTTGACTAATTAATCTATTCCATCTGTTCCTTCCTCCCAAAATGTAACCATGACACTGAAGTTTCCGAAACAGATTTGGTTCTCATATTGATAAACAGGTCACAGAAAAACAGGAGTGTGGGGAAAGGGATGAAGGGAAATGTTGGGATTTTAGCTTTTATTTCATCCTGACCAGCTTCTGATGCTTTCATGCAGATGGTGGTTTGTACAGGTGCTGTGTACGTGCGGGCAGTCAACAAACACACTGAGATTGTTCATGAAACCAGATCAGGAAAGTCCACTAGTGCTGGCAGAAAGGCTCTGAAAGTGCAGTGTGTTAAAGTTGGGGGTTTGTACAAATTTCAGCAGAATTAAGTAATTCCTTTGGGTTTTTCAGATGATTTTCCTCTTGAAACAACTACCCAGAATCTGCTTGTCACCTACAGAGACTAGTAAATAGGGGTATAGTTTGATTATTTTCTTAAAACATTAAAAAAAGGTGGGTTAATTTTTAACAGTTCCAAGTGCACCTGAGCTGCTTTGACACTCCCCAGTTCACGCTGCTGCAGATCTGAGAGCAGCCCTGTGCCATGTGCAAGTTTGCTTCTAACAAGTTAGCCCTGCTCGTGGAGATCAAACGTCCTTTATCTGAACCGACAGCAGGTAACTGATCAAATATTACTGAGTTTGCCTTTAAATTTTAACCTGCAAGTCTTACACTGCATCCTGTCGGATTTTATGTTTCGTGACACAGTGTGCCAGAACCAGGCAGTACAGCACAGCATAATGCAACGTGACAGCTAAATTCAAAGGAAAAGACAGTTCTCCTGCAACAATTAACCACTCTGGATACTTGGAGTGCTTTGGAGTTACAGCAGCCACCAAGGAGTCCCCATAGCAGGCCTGTCAGCTGCAGGGATGGCCATCTCTTTTGAAGGCTCAAAGCCAGGCTGCTGGTGCTGGTTTCCTGAACTTTGTTGGACTTGGGATAAAAAAAACTTTGAATGAATTTGGGGGATTTTTTTTTTCTTGTTTTAATGTTCTGATTAGTTTCTTTTCTTGGCAATAGATTGCCCATGTTACTGCTCCATTGCAAAAGTATAATACTATTATTTCCAAACTTGAAGAGAAAATAGTAAAAAATATACTCTCTAATGAGATAAGTGTGCTCAGTCCAGACCGTATGTAATTTGGATAACCTTGACAACTAACACAATAAACAGTGCCATGATTTTAAGTGGGGATGAGCTAGCATGTTACAGTCTCCCTGCCAAATCTAATACAGGCGCCAAGCCTTCCAGGTGTTTCATTGTGTTATCACACAGAACTAACATAATTTTTTCTTTCAGTTCTGAAGAGGTGGTCCAAAATGTTTAAACTACAGTAGTTGCAACATGTCAAAGAGGGAATTTATTATCTCAGCCCCAATAGGTCTTAATAAGCCTTACACAACTGTTTAGGCATTTATTCTATTAACGGCTGTTCATTCCAGTGGCTTCACCTGAATATTCATGATCTTACTATTCCCAGTGCTTCAGTGTAGCAGCTGTTTGAAATCCACAGCAAATGTTCAAGAGAGTTCCACAAATATAAACACCCTCACAGCTGAATGTTTGGGGCCTGTGCATCGCAGAGGAGAGACATGAAACATTTATGTGGAGTGATTTTTGGAGGACGGCATTTACAAAGCTTAAATAGTCCTCGCACATTTGGGAGCACTTCAGTGTGATTGGGACATTACCATGGAGGACAAAGAGTCTGGAAGAGCCCACATCCCACAAAGATGTTACGCTCGCCTCTGTGCGATAATTCAGCGTAACGGAGGATTCCTGCTAAATTCCAGATTTGGAATCAAACCCAGGCAACTGGAATAGATGGTGGGGTGTTCTGGGTTTTTTTTTCTTGCCTCATCAACATGGGATTGAATGAGGATGGAAATGGCACACACTGAAGGGACGGAACATGAAAATAAAAAGAAGCAAAGTGTTCAATTAAATTAAACTAAACAGAGAAGGAAACAGGTCATTATAAATACATCCTAAAAATATTTAAATCACCTCATTTGTGTAGGAACTGAGTGTCTAACTCAGGTCTCTACCTATGTAAACCATTTGTCTCATATTAAGTAGAAAACAAGTTATGATGGAGTCTAACCAGATAAGACACTTTAATTAGCAGGCACATGGAGAACATAAAGAATTCAAGCTCTCTCAGAGGAGTGGGGATGGGAAGTGAGTGCTCTACCTGTGGTTCCATCTGTTCTGCCACTGCCCGTGTTGCTGGCATCTAGAAATTGTCACGGGCGCAGGATTATTTAAGAAAAAATTTTTGCTTGTGAGAGTGGTGAGGCCCTGGCACAGGGTGCCCAGAGAAGCTGTGGCTGCCCCATCCCTGGAAGTGTCCCAGGCCAGGTTGGATGAGGCTTGGAGCAACGTGGGATAGTGAAAGGTGTCCCTGCCTATGGCAGGGGGTGGAATGAGATGAACCTTAAAGTTCCTTCCTACCCAAACCATTCTGATGATTCTGTTATTGTTGGTGGTCCCTGCTGAAATTACTGGAAGGATTCAGCCCACTTCTCACAGGACAGTTGCTCTCCTGCTTGAAAATTCTTGGAGAGCATGAGAGGAGGTTTTGCCCCGAGAAGATGGAGCAGAGGTGCTGGCAGGGGAGTTAGGGTTTGGCACTGTTGCTGTCTGCATGAAGGATTTGGAGGGGAAGCAGGAATAGTTGTGCAGTTGAGGGCACTGGCCCAGGACCTGCAAGACTGAGATTTCTGCCCCATTTCACAGATTTCCACAATCGTGAGATCTCTGACGTTTGGGGTGGTTTTCACCACAGAAACTGGCAAGGGGGGCAGAAACGGGAGAGCAGGACTGTCTTCTACAGTGATCTGAAAACATTCCCTTTCCAGTTCATGAGGTGGGTTTGCACTTCCTTCTCAGAGGCTTCCCTGCTTCTTAAATGGAGATCCACATGTGGACAGGTGCACTTCTGATGGAAGAGGAAGAATAGAAAAATAGAAACTGGAAACACAACAACAAAAAGTGTTCCTCACTCTCTGAACTGCTCAAATAGGAAATTTTAGAGTGACTCTGGCTGGCCATTTTTCCCTGGACTTCTTTTAATACACTGACAGATTTGACATGACAGCAATATTAAATTACAGTCAATTAAATAGTTAAACTATAGTTACTGTTAATTAAATAGTTAAACTATAGTAAAATTACAATAAATGTCAGTATAGATATTGCAGAAATATGTACATATTCCTATGTGTTGTGCATTCAAACCAGTTCAGATCTTCCATAAACTATTGAAAATAGCCATATTTAGCTTTTGTAGAATTCAGAAAAAAGGAACAGCCTTTCAGAGCCTTTGCCACCACGCAGATCTCACAAAAAATAGAGTTCTAGTGTTTAAAGGAAACCTTACAACAGCCCCGGGATTTTCAGTAATATACTGGGGGAGGCATTGTTCATATACAGACCTGATCTCTGTGAACAGTAACGGTTCCAGCCTAATAATGAAATAATCCATTTTTAGTAGATGAAAGAAGGGGGATCAGAAAAGTAACTTGATCCGTGGGTAATAATGGTGCCAAAAGCTTATAATGGAAAATATCTAAAGAATCCGAGACTCTCTTTGAGAGATATGAATGATTTCTTTTTTCTTGCGAAATGTGTATGAAGAACTTGAGAAGAAGTGCCTGAGTGAATTTTATGAGAACAAGCTCTGTTTGGGGGAGAAAGGGGCAGTGTCGAGTTGCAGCCCAAACACAGCCCAGCCTTACGTAACAGGAGGCACAGCTGAAAGATGCTCCGACGCCTGCACTTGATGCACTTGCACTTTGACTTGTTTTTTTCTTTCTTCTTCTCCTTTCATTTTCTGCTCTCCCAAAACCAAAGTTTATAAATCAGCAGGGAAAAGTCCCTGTGTCCAATTTTCCATCTATTAACACGCTCCATGATTCATACGCTAATGATCATTCAGCAGCAAGAAAATATGGGGTAAAATCACTAAAATCAACAGAACACTTGCTGTTTATTTCAACACGGTCAGGGTTTTGCCATTCCTGCCCAAATACTTTGATTGGGCAGTCAAACTAAATTTCATACAGATACATCACCAGCATGCACTGCTCAGCTTAGCTCACTTGTGCAAACAATCCTTACTCAGACAAGCAGCCCTAATAACATCCCAGAACCTCTCCACAGAGGAAGGGTGGCAGGAGCCTCCCCTCCATCTGTGAAAGTTTTGGAACTACAGCACTGAATTCTGAAACACAGTCAGGATTTAGCCAGAACTAATTCTCTTGTATAGTAGTATTCCTTGAAGTTTTTACAGGTATCAACCTACCTATCCCTGTTTCACAGCTGGGGAAGATGAGGCACCAAGGGACAAATATTGCCCATGGTTATGCAGCAGCTCTGTGCTCACAGCGTGCTCTCAGCAATGCTGTGCTGTCTGTCTGGATGAGACAGACATGAGAACAAGAAGGAATATCAGGAAGGTGGGTTTAGGGCAGATAAAATGGCCCTTTTGGACACTCCCTCCATTAAAATCCTTTTACTTTCTGCAGTTTCATCCATTGCACTGCAGGCATAACATCCAGCTCCCACTCAGTCATCCTGGGCACACAGGCACAGGGTACCAGCAAGTAAATAATGACATTGTTGGTATTTCTCTGGCACAATCACTTAAAGCATATTGCAAAATTCAGCCTTTCTCTCTCTAGCTGTACACACATAAACCTCCCTACTCTGTGTGTGAGTGCATGTGTAATGCAGATAAATCATTGGATTTCAATGACTGCTGGGCTGAGATTGAAATAAGAAATAGCTTGTTGATTACTAAGGCGATTAAAAGGATCATCTTATTGATTCCCACCCAGCCAGGCACAGACCTCGGTAATGAACATCGACTGGTTTAATAAGGGAAAAGGCAAGATTTACTGGATGCATGTGCTTTTCATTAGAGTGAGCTGAAAGGAAATAAAAAATGCTGACCTACCCAGTCATGGGCCACTGTGCCTCTTACTCTTACGAGTGCAGCTAGTACAGGAAAGTAATAGAAAGCAGTATGTGACTGCACAGGGGCAATACTAATAAAATTATTGAAACTAAAGTACCAGAAATTAAATTATTTTCTTCCATCTTTCCCTCTTTTTGTCCTGATCTCCATTCCCTTTGCTTGGAGCACAAGAATTTGGATGTCCATTAAAAATGGAAGCTGACTATGTGTTTATAAATCAGAGGCAAGGTCTCCTTCCCTTGTAGATCTGTTGGGAGATATGAGATGCCTATAAGTAGCTCATCCATCTGGGTTCATACTAGGAGCAAATGAATCTCTGAAAGATAAGCCTGAGGTTAAAAAGGCATCAGCATGGATGTTTGTGTTAGACAGGAGTTCAGACATCGGTTCTATTTGTTCCTGTAACAATCAATGGCCCTGTGAATGTCTCCTTCAGAAAGACTTTCATTTCTCAGCCTGAATCAGGTACAACTGCAGGTGCTTCATACAGGTGATGGGCGAATTTCTCTTCCCAACCATCAGCAACAGTAGCTGATTTTATAAGAAAACAAATAACCATATTTTCACATGTGTAAATCATACCTCAGAAAATTTACACCCCTGTCAGAGAGCTCATACTTGAACCTAACTCCTACACTGATGTGTAACCTCCTCAAAATCTGAGGCAGGGAGGTCAGTGGAGTACAGGAACCAGGCTGTGCAGGAAAGATCTTGTTTCTGGAAGAGAGGAAGTGGGTCTCTGAGGATTAGAGATGATGTGGGCTGCTGAGGGAGACAAGACTTTCAAATAAACATCCCTTCACATCACCCTCTGATTCACAGAGCCCACAGTGCTGCTGAATCACAGGGATTTTTACAAATAATCAAATACCTTGCATATCACATATATGAAACATGATGTTCTCACTTGGTAGCCCCAAGGAGAGTATTCCTTTCTAAAACAGCACAATGTGTGTTTTCTTTGCCTGCTTACACGGTGAATGATGAGGAAATGACGAAATTTAGTATTGTGACCACTTTTTATTCTACATGAGAAGTGCATGTTTCCTGGAGCATTTAAAACCAGAGGGGTCAAAGTCTGCTTAGATCTGCAAAGTCTGCAGATCAAAAGTCCCTCCACTAACCCTAGGAATTTCATGCAAGAACGTCCCATTTTAAGTAAAGGGGGGACAGCCCCTGTTAGTAAATGAATTTTCCTTTGACTTGAGGAATTGGTACAGTACTCACAGCTACATCTGTGCCTCTGTGAGGGGCTCCTTGTCACTGCATCCTTTCAACATCACAGGAACTTGGCTGATCTTTCAGTTTAATTTCTTTTTCATATTGTTAATGACTATGGGATGCTACTGAAGTGACTTCATAAGAGTAAAGTCCTTTCCCGCCCATGTGTCCTACTAGAGTGGTTTTCTCTGCTTGGTCTTGTTGTCTTGTGCACCTGGTGAGCTCAGTTCTGCCTCCAGGCAGCATAGGCAGAGTCCCAGCTGGTTTGGGTGTCTTGACTTGGTGGCCCAGGAATCAGCAGCCCTTTAAAAGTGGGACGCAAATTCTCTCTCAGCTGAAAGAGTAACAGCTCAGCAGCAGTTTGGAGAATCAGCCTTCTAAAGAACCAAGATGCTGATAAGCGATATCCTGCCTCCAGGCAGATGCTCCCAGCTCCCAGGAACTGCTGAGCTCCAAATTCAGCAAGAACCAGTGACACTGACATGACATTCAGGTGAGAAAGGCCACTGTTGAGGGCATGAAATATGCCTCATAAGTGATATCTCCTCGGGAGCTGAGAGCCTTTGTCCTAGCAGGACATGTCCCTCAGGCCATCGCAGTGCCTGGCCTGGAGCCAGCCCTGCCAGTGCCACTCAAACCCAGAGCATCCAGTCCCTGTGCCGTAACCACAGCTCTGAACACGGCTCCTCCATGCACCATTTCCCTCTCGGTTCCACCGTGTGCCCAGTTCTCTCCAAGACAGGTTGACGGCTGGGATGGATAAATGGCTGTAGCACAAGATGATGAACCACTGGCATGAAAAGTTGTTTCAGGAGCTGTGAAATGCTGCCTGCACAGGAAGCCTCTGAGGTGCTAATATTAAACAAGTCCAAGTGCTCCAAAGCCCTTTGTGAACACCTTTCTCTCTGCTTATGAGTACCCTCTTTAAATCAAGCTCGGAATGGTCAAGTCAGAAATAAAATGCAGCTGAAGGGCTCCAGAAGCACTGAAAAAGGATTTCAACCCAAAAGAAATGGCTGAACTTCCAGTCACATCAACCATCTGTCTGGTACCTCTGGCCAAAACCTACCAGAAGGGATGGGGGTCTCTTACGTTGAGTCCTACCATCTTCATCCCTTTCCCAGAAACCAAAGATAGCATTTCCAGTCCTGGATACAAACTAGTGATTTAAGAAATGTTGTACATTATGCTGTAGACTGGAAAAAAGCCCACATTGTCCAGGCAGACTTTTTCCTGGAGCTGATTTCCCTCCTCTGTCTACTTCCACCCAAAAGGTGCCAGCAGTCAGAGCTTCCCCTTCCAAAGCTGGTGGTGCCAACTTCCAGCTGAGGTCAGAGTTAAGGTTTGTTCCTTTTGCAGAGGAATTTGGGCATGTGTTCGATTTCTTGGATGCTGGAAATGCAAAGAGTTTCTTGTGGAGGCTGTTTCTCGGTGTGATTGCTTGCTATAATGTGTGGGCACAAAGGGGTGTCCAAAGCTCTCCTTAGCCAAATATTTCCCTGCATTTTAAGATTTGCATGGGTGGGTTTTGTACTTAAGCAGCCTTTAATGCATTCAAAAAGAGGTTTGGTTGGTGGCTTACATAATCGTGTTGAATCTGACCCAGACGTGTTGTCACAGCACTGCTGTCAGAGAGAGTGAGCTGTCAGATTGAAATATTCACTTGTAATGTAGGTTATTGGGCCCAGCAGAAAGGCAGGAGTGATAGGAACTGGAATTACAGAGTTCTCCAGCAGGGTTAAATCTTCTTGAGTCACTGCCTCATAATTTTCAGGTAAACTTTGGTCTGTTTAAGCACCAGATTCCAGCTGATTGTTTTTTTCACTGTTCTTCACTGGAATAATGGTTAGATACAGTGGTCTATAATTGTAGGTATTTAGTGCAAATATGCCCAATTAGGAAATAAAAGCATTCAAGGACTCAGGCTGTCTGCAGTCAGCCTTACACACAGAGCACTGCACCATCAGGCACCATCATTACGTAGTTGATCTCTAATTAAAACCTTAAATATCAGAGACCATGTAAAGGGCTGACCTTTTCCACTGAGAAAAGACTCATTGTTCTTTGTTGCTAAAGATACATGAGGTATCTTTAAAGATGTAACCTTGCTCATTCCAGGACACTTTTTAAAAAAAGATTCTGCTCTAGTCATTGATAGGAGGATCAGGTAGCTATAAAAAAATACACAGCATATACACATAACAGCAGTTACATACATTTGAAAACATTTTACTGTGTATATTTTAGCCATTGAAACTTGAGTTTTTACTATGTACCATCTCCTTTTTAAAATCAATTTGGGTATCAGAGACTGAAAATGTTAGGTTTGTCTTGGAGAGTACTATTTCTGAATCAAAGAATGTAACGACTTCCCATGGATAAATCTTGCAGCTGCCATGTGTAGTCTTTATTCCATAACATGGTGATCCCACAGTGTTGTGACTACTTGATACAGTATATCACTTAATGTATCTGCTACCTGGCTTCTCATTACAGAGGGAGAGACAAGTGAGATTGGAAAGTGAGAGCAGAACCCTTCAGATCAAAGTGAAATGGAAAATGGTGAGAAATAAAAAAAGACTGTGGAAAAACCACATTATCAGGACCTTGAATTCTCCCCAGATTCAAGTGACACAGGTAGAAAAACAGCTTAATTTCTGCCCTATCAAAAGACAGTCCTTTGATCAGAGGAGAGGGAGGTTAGGAAGGGAAGTTAGTTTGTTGGGAAGACAAGGCATCTGTGGAAGATATCAATCTGAACCAAAAAAATGTGTTTGTATCCTCGGCTGGGGTGACGTCTGCAGCCTCAGTTCCCTGGGGCTCCCGACTGCTCTGGCTGCATTTAATGTGCTTTGCACCAACTCCAAGGCAGCTCCTCTCCTGTGCGGGCAGTGCGGGGCTCTCTCCCCTTGCACACATCACAAACATTGGCTGTTTGGAACAGTTTAGCTAAGCCAAAACTCTTCATTTGAAGCTTCATCTGCAGGGATGGCTCCAGTTCCACCAAAGGCAGAGAAAGGGTCCCGAACTTCCCACCACCAGTGTGTTGTACAGGCTCCGGGAAGTCCCTGATAGCCATCACTTCTGCTTTGTGTTTGTTCACACACAGCTGTCTGAGCTTTGTTTCAGTTTGGTACAATTTCTACTTCTGATAGATGGGGAATCTAACCCTGTCTGTAACAATGGTCTTGATCGCTTAATTGAGCTTTGTGTTGGTTTTGCTCGCATGCAAGTGAGTTCACAGGAATTCAACAAGTGCTCCAATATTTCCTCCTTCAGCACAGAAGAAATAAAAGAAACTTTGCCTAAGCTGTTCAACAGCTTCTCTCTTTGCTGTCTTTCCCTGGTATTCTTCAGCCTCGACACCGACAGGCCTATTTTGCTGACCCAGCTGTATAGTTTGATTTACAGGATGGAGAAAGATGAGGCATCAGCTTCAGTTCAGTTCTCTTCTCTGATGCTGCCCCAGCTCACACCACTTAGTTCATTTTTACTCAGCACCTCACTCTCACAAAATCTGCTTCCAGTTAATCTGGGCAGTATGTCTGATACTGGTCCTCACTTCTTAATTCAGCTTCATTCTTTGAATTAAATACTGCAGGGCAGAACTGATTATAAGTGGTTGAGGCCACTTGCATCAGATAATTGACTGGCAACTGAACAGTCTCTTCTAGGATTCGTATTCCATGGGCAATGGTGTGTTCTGTCATGAAAAGAAACATTTGCTAAAGCCTGATCTCAGTTCCCTTTGCATGGGCAGGGTGTGGAATAGGCCATAACCCAGCACAGGCCAGGTGTGCTGCCCTGGGATGGGACATGGGCAGTGTCTGAGCATGTACGCTCCTCACTGAGGCTGGAGCAGGCTGGAGGAGCTGCCACTGCTGCAGTTCTATTAACGTGCAGGGACCACTCTAGTGTGTACTCACTGTGACATTACCGAAGACAACCAAAAAAAAAAAAAAAGAAAGAAAGACATAGAAAGACTATAAATCCCCTAAAGCGATAAATTTGTGTGCAAAGTCATGAGGAACCTGACAGGAAAGAGTTACTTTATGCCATTTAGTGGCGAGGAAAAACAGCCTTAGGTTTTCTATTGTCTGCAGGTTTTTCTCTGTGAGAACAGAAGGTTGGGCACAAGGTGAACTGTCAGGAGGAAAAATCGAGGGAATCATAGAGAAGATGGGCCTTGTACATAATTGATCTGACAGAGTGCTGCCCATTCCATCATTGTGGCTGAAATATGCTCGGCCTCCTGCGCAATAATGCATGCGAGTTTAGCAGCGCAAGACTTGGTCTATTAGGGAGTTTGTTTAATCAGGAATGCTCCCGTCCCTGCCAGTGCTCAGCGTCGCTTGCAAAACACGAAATCTGCTCTCTGACTGGAAGAGAAAATTCTGCTGTGCTCAACACTTTCAGCAGCAGACATAAAAGCAGAAAGTGACTTTGAGTAAAATCGGGAGCTATTGGAAATAAGAGCAACATCTCTACTGCCTTCAACAGGGCCAGAACTATGCTTTGTTCCCTCAAGAATTCCCTCTCTGTTTCTCCCCATCAGATTTCTTTCCTTTTTTGATCCACTTAGTGGAAGGCATTATCATCTCATTGAATTGTGTCACAACTGTCCCAGCAATACGGAAAATCAGAAGCTCTGTGGTCCTTTATAACCAGTTGTAAGTGGCTTTCATGTGAGGGGCAAAAGATCCCTGAGGATTAGGGATTTCAAACCTGGAGTGTTATTACAGCCACTAAATATCATGGCTTTGCTATTGCAAGATAAAGAGGCAAAGCTTAAAAGATGAAGATACACCACGCTTCGTGTGAGTTCTGATAAAAGCTGGCGATGGTGTTTTGAAGACTCCGGGTGGTCCAGTCCTGCAGACTTTTTTGGGAAGCCTCTGTCCTGCCTTGCTTTGAGACAAATGTGGATGAGTGGGCAAATGCCACAACATGCCAGCAGTTCTCTGGGAGCAGAGAGCTCCCGGACCCCGAGGTGCTCAGTGGGACTCTGCTTCTCGCTGGCTCAGGCTGCACAGGAGATGCAGATCCTGCTGGCTTTCCTCACAAACACAGAGCTCGAGACCTGTGGAGAGACCACAGAAATTTCCCTGCACTGTGACTGCTGTCACCTCCTGCTGAGGCCACAGAGAGAGTGCTGGATGTTATCCCTTCCAGCCCATCCTATGGTGGATAAATCAAGCCAGCAGCACAGCAATATCACAGAAGGGTCACCACAAGCAATTTTCTAAAAACTGTGCTGACATCACCAGAAATTTTATTTAAATCCTTACTATTTCCAGCTAAAAAATCCATCATCATTATGAAAATGACTTGTATCAGACCCCAGAATAATCTTTTCAGAAAGGATCACTCCTGATGTTTAAACCGATTGTGATTTATTTTACCTTTTAGAATTTTTCTCTGGGTAATGTAGGCAAGAGCTACAATCACCAACTCCAAACTCAGTAATTTTGCCTAAAAACATTTGACAAGAAAGGGGTTAATTATTTCCATGCAGGGTGAAGCTATCAGGAATTAGTGCTGCAGAGTGTAGAACATTCACTTTTACAGTAGGTGGTGTTCTTGTTACACTTTCATACATGCCAGGCTAATTAACTGTCTTAAAGACCACATCATTAAATTATTTCCCCTGCTTAAAACGCTGCAATGTTTAATGTACCCCAGCAATTCAATTATGTTTAAAACAATATCCTAAGGATGAACTACTATGGAGTGGCATTTAGAGGAAATTTCACGCTTTACCTCAAACACACGTAAAACACAAGAGCAGAAATAGAATTTGAATTCCAAAATAGCTGTTTGAGAAAAAAAATCTTCCACAAAAGCTTGTAAATTGAGCTAATTATTATAATGTTGATGATTCACTTTGCCTTTACTCTCTTTCATAAAAGTTCAAAGACTTGAAAGAGTTTTAGTTTTCCTTCATTCTTTGTTAAGATATACCTGTTCCATCTTATGATATATTTCTATCTTTTGTTGCTTTACCTTCTTTCCCTGATGCAGTTGCTATTATTTTAAGAAAAAAGCATGAGGCTTAATTAAGTCTAACACGTTGGAAGGGGGGTGAGGTCCTGATGGTGCATTTCAGATATCGTGTGAGGGATAGGCAGGCACAGATACCTCTGCTGCACCCCTAATCAAACCAGCTCACGTTCATTTATGAGAAGAGAAGCGGCTGCATTCTGGCTCTGCCACCTTCCACACCAGCATCATTTCCAGGCACCAGCGATGCATCTCAGTGTGGCAGAATGAGTGCAGGGTGAGCAGGCTCACGAAGGACACGGTGCTGCTCCCGCCTGGCTCGCTGTCACCAGGAGGGCAGGGAATGTCCTCTGTGCCGGGGACTGGGGACATCTGGCTCAGCCCCAAGGGTAGGAGCAGCTTCTACATCAGAAGCTTGTGTCATTCTGGACCCGTGTCAAAACAGGGCTCAAAGGGATGAGAAGAGTATTTTGGAACACACCTGAGTCCAAAAGCAGCCAGCCTCTCCTCTAAAATCTTTCCATAGTGTTAAGAAATACTGATCCCTGATGTCAGGGCATCAAGCTTAAAAACACTTAAAAGCCTTGTTGATATGTAGAGCACAGAAAGCTGTGCTCTACAACAGGTTTTTGGGGTTTTTTTCCACAAATTAATCAAATTAGTTTTTAAAACCTTACTAGGCACACTTCAGGTCAATATAAAGATTTTGCTGTTAGAGTTGGGATAGCACCCAATTAAAATGCAAATCATCAACCCAAAAATTTGAATTGCATTCATCTTCATCTTCTGTCCTTTCAATAGGAATGCCAGTCATCTCAATAGCTTTGGTACCACTCCATATGTGGGAGATGCCCAAATCTATCCCACTTTCTAAAGCCTTGTGCTAAGCCATGTGAGGGTAAGCAGGATCTTATAGATAAAACTTGCTGAACCCTAACTCAGGTAATAAACCACAATGAGGATGTGTGGGAACCACGACCACATAGAGAAGCCAGAACTCAGAGTTTTTGCTTACAATGGCCAAAGCCATTGGATGAGTGGGCAAATGCCACAACATGCCAGCAGTTCTCTGGGAGCAGAGAGCTCCTGGACCCCGAGGTTCTCAGTGGGACTCTGCTCCTTACTGGCTCAGGCTGCATGGGAGATGCATTTGACCATTTGACCAAAATGCTCGTTTCTAGCACGACGCAATAGATTTTGTTTTGAATGAGTGAGAAAAGTTAGATCAGGTGACCTGCTGCAGTATAATCAGTCATGTGACAGAAAATGCAGTCAGCATCTGGCTGTACAATGCCACTTCCCTGTGTGTCGCCATCACATGGGGAGACATGTCATTGTCATGTCAGGGAGAGGGACCCGGTTGTGTCTTGTGGGGGACACTTCAGGTGATGTGAGGTGGAAGATCACTGTGCTATTGAAAAATGGGGTCTGTAAAGAAGCTGGGGCCACCAAGCAATTTATCCTCTTCTCACACTTGATGATCTTTCCTCATGGTCTGAATCCAGCCTTTAGGGAATCAACTGACTATTCCTAATCTCAGGGAAATGAAAAGGAACTGCAGTGTCTACAGGAGACCATGAGATTTGGATTTTAGTGTGGAGGTATCAAGTTGTTCCTATGCAATTGACAATATACTACTGCAGCCTAGAACCTCACCAGTGAGAAGACCTTCCCAGATTTTAAAGGTCTAAAATTAAAATGTACTTAGTGGCAAAGTTTGGGTTGATTTCTATTGTAAGGAATTCCCTCACCATGAGGGAAGAGTGTATGCACCAGCAATTTCTACCAAACAGTGGCTGCAAACCCCACAGGGCCTTGCTCATTTGGCCAATATTGGCAGAGGGAGTTGCTTCTTCAGCAGCTTGGTGGTGGGTGAATGTTCTCCTCGTGCAGGTCTGCAAGGAGGTCCAGGATCCAGGTGGACACTGATACCTGGAGACTGCACAGGTATTTTCATGCACTTCCCCAGACATCCAGAGCAGCTGAGCAGAGAAGGAGCCCCACCACCACTCCCCCTTCATGCAGTGAACCCAGGCAAGGAAATGGCCTGTCAGAAAACCAGGCATTTCTTTTTTAAAGCGGGTCAGTTTACACTGAGATCAGTTTTCTGATCTCTCACTGCATGGTCAGAGAAACACCTGTGCCGACACAGGGCGGGGGAGCACAAACAACCATCTGGAGAGCACGGGGGGACAGGAAACCCATTTTGGTTGCAGAACAGGCTTCTGCCAGCTTAACTAGGCATGGACTGGTGGCGTTAATCAAGACCTTGAAACAAGCCTCAAGGCAAACATAGCATGGCATGTGAGGGATTAACCACAGGAGGAAATACATTGCTGACCATATGATGACCCAGAAGTCCCTAAAACGTACATCTAAACTGAGATACCTCAATGCTGGGCTAAGGATGCCATCAATTTTATTGGGAGCTGCTCAGGAAATTCTGGTTATGTGATGGTTGGCAATAAGTATGTCTTTGATGTGTTAATTCGCAGTAATGAAGTTAGAACAGAAATATATATTTGGAACATTAATAGGTACCTGTGTTTTTTCTAAAACATGTGGAGCATAAGCCCTTTGTACCCTGCTTAAACCCGTGCAAATGGTTTGGGGTTAGGTCCTTGCCCTGGTGAATTCTGCAGTGAAGTGCAGACATACGTAGCCATCCTGACTACACCTAAAGTCCAGGCACGTCCATGCTATAGATTGTGTTGCCTAGTCTTGCATGTGTTTCCTCCTTTTGAATTATTCTTCACAATTTTAAATTGGCTTTAATGCATTCATTTTCCATATATGTCCCTATGATTTATTTCGCATTTTATTCCAATTTTTATGCCATCATATACTTAGACAAATCTTTTCTTTTTACCCTTCAGTTTCTGCATCTGCTTTATAAATAAATTGCAAATGTCAAGATCATTTCCTTTCTCAAGCATTTCCTAAACCCTAACCAGCTCAACAAGTTGCATGTAACATAAAACATACAGCAGGAACCTAACACACAGAACTGCATATAACAATCTCTCTTTTTTCCTAATGTAGTTATGCTTACTTAAGGCATTGATTTCCTTGAAGCAGTCAATAAAATACTTCAGGTAGTAAAATACACCCTGACAGTAATATTTTCCATTCAGTACTTCTCCCTTTCCTTGCTGAAGACTCCAGTCATTAGGAAAGCGAAGATCATAGCTGTTATATATGTTTAAATGGTATCTCAGGATTTCAGCTAGACTCCGGTCTGCTCTTGACCCAGGCATTATAGATTTGGGCCATCCATGATGTGGTTATTACTCAGAATGACTCAAACACTCACTTTCTTAGGAAAGAATTTGTCACACTGATTTCAACCCCTCTTTTTTTTATAACTTAGCTGAACATCCAAAATGAGATTTTAGAGCTTTGAGAACCACTCTCTTTAAAAGGCTGTTAGAAAATACCTTTAAATAAGAGCAAAGCCCACTGAATTCTGAAAAGTAATTTCTCCAGAAAGAAATTACAGCCTGGATGGTAAGGCTGGTGTGGTACATTAGGCTCTGCCTGTCCCTGGATATCCATCTGCAATTAGAGGACCTCAGAGCAGCAACATTTTTGAGAAAAGATGAATCCTGCCACTAGCAAACATAACTACGAGACACCCGGCCCAATTAAGTTTGGCTTGTACGCCTCTGCTCTTGTCCCCTTGCATTTTGCACACCAAGCCCTGGGAAATGTTGGTCTGAACCAAACTGATCCTTAGAGGGCAGTGGGAAAATGTCCCTCGATTCATGCAGGTGCCACCCTGAATGCTTTTTTCTCTAGACCAGCATCACCCCTGGGAGCTGAGGGCATGGCACCCCCAGGGCCAAAAGCTGTGCTATGAAAGCCTGGTGTGACTAAGATCAGCTGTGCCTTATTTGAGTTGTACATTTAAAGTTGCTACAAATACCCTGGACTGTTTAGTGCAGAAAATAGGTTTGCTGGGATTAGAAAAGGGCAGTAAATCAAGCATATACAGTGTTTGCTCCTACTAAACAAGCATCTCAGTTTCATGTCTGACTTGAACCTATACCAGAAGGTTACAATAGTTTTGCAACACTCATTTTATTTTAGATGCATATGAGGGAGATTTAAGGAGGTGCTGAACACCCCCAATCCTAATTTGCAGTTATAATTATTTTGCAAGAAATATAGTTCTGCAAAGAAGTCTGTGAGTGACAGAGCTGGAGAGCAGAATGTTTCTTCTCTTCATGCACTAATGGTGTTGTAAGGGACAGAGCAGGGATCCCACCCTGACCTCATCCATCACCTTCACCTCATACCTGCAGAAAGGTGCCTGTGCTGCAATGGGTTCATCTTCTGTAGGAGCCATGGAATTTTTGGCTTCTCCTCTGTCACTTCCACATAGAACCAGAATTACAGCTTTGAAAATAGCAGAGGCAAGAACCTCCTTAGAGCTCCAAGTTATTTCTTACTCTTCTCCAAACCTCCATCACATGGGAAAAACTCATGCCTAATAACCAGCACTGACTTCCCACTGGAATCAGCAAGGTAAAAGGCCACATGTCCCAGCCAAAGTGCCCTGGATTTGTGACAAATTGCCAGCAGCAGATATCCAAAGCTAAATTCAAATTAAGATCTCTTAGTGCTCTGAGAGTAAAATCAATTTTTACTGATTGGCAAATTCATATGTGAAACAAGTAACAGACTTGATCGGAAAGATAGTTCTGAAATTTTATTTTCTGCCTCCTCTGTTTCTGTGAGCCCCTAGTTCCTTGCCATGTGCTGCCACTTCTTTCCCAAAGGGAAGATCATAGGCTCAGTCTTTCAAAGAGCAGGAAACATTTACTTTGCTCTCCAAGTGATGCCTGTTGGGTCACTGTGCCCTGTAGTTACACAGCCCTGTCACTTAGTGAGCTCAGCAAACCCATGTTTTCCTAATGATGCTGTCTCAGCCAATTCATGCAGCATCATCCAGAGGATTTGGCTGCCATTTGATGGAGACAATTCCTGCTGGAGATCTGAGTCCAATTTGCCACTGTGCTACTCCAGTTTTAAAGGAGTGTCTCTCTAGTGCCATCTTTGGAAGAAGATTCTTCTTCAGAGTGTTAAAAATATCTCGATAACCTTATGTTAGTGAAGAATTGACAGCCCTGCTGTATATGACAAGATTTTCTATTGCAAGGGCCAGATAGAGCTGCTGTATAGGTGAGGTAGTACATGAGAAAAGCCCTTGTGGTACAGGAGGGCTGGGTGGTCTGGAGCCAGGTAGGAGCACAGCGGGGAGAGACCAGCCTGCTCTGTGCACCTCATTAAACAGAACACGGACAGCAAATGCACTCGTCACTGTAATGAATAAAATAAGCAGGTATATGCATCCACACACATCTTCTGCTCCAAAACCTCAGCAGAATTTCCACAGTTTTGTTTCAAACCACAACTACTGCAAAAACCAGTCAGAATATTGTATGCTAAATTAACCTGACAATTAACTCATAACCTTCTCATTTATCTCTGGATGTACTGAGTATATCCAAGAGAGCCAGGGCACTGCTTGAAAATGTTTGAGACAGAAACTCCTCCCTCCTCTCGTACCCTTTGCTACCCCTTTGCGGGCCCATTTAATGCACTGTGTCACAGAAACGTGAAGCTGTGCTTTAGCAGTGCCAGCAGATTGCGTTACCCTGCCTGACTGTACCCAAGTCACACATTTCTCTCTGCCTGCAGTCCCAGAGGTCACAGTTAAGGTCAGCAGAGAACAAAAACGATGCTTTGTGATCCAGAATTTAGACAGTTACCAACTCATAAATCTTGGTCAGACTGTAACAACAAAGCATGGGACAGTACAGTCCTCACACACACAGAGATGTGTTCAGGAAGAAAAAGGCAAAACTATGCATCAGACAAAAACGACTGAATTTAGCATGTGGCAAAGCAGACATGCCTTCTTCAGCTATTTTTATTTTTCTATTTTCCTCTCCTCTTTTTCCACATTTCTAGGTGGGAATAGAAGACCGTGTCACCACTTCAAAGTATTTATAGCAGTTAGCTAAGGAGTAATGATCATAAGCAGAATCACTTAAAGAACAACATTGAAATGTTTTTCATACTGAAAATAAATGACTCACTCCTTTGTATTTGGCAGCTTGAAATGGGACCTCTTTCCTTAATGACATTCCTTTTTGCAGTGTGCTTATAGTCACTTGCTGTTGTTCATTTGTTCGTAGTACCAGTAATCCTTGGCACTTACAGTCTGTACTGTACTTTTAATTCAAAGATTTTATGAACGCTGATTAATTAAACTGAACAGAATCCTTAAGAAGTTAATGGTTATATCAGTTTTCAGGTCAGAGAACTGAGAGGGATTAAGTTTCTTGCAAAAAAACCCAAACAGACAAAACAACCCTGCTGCAAGCCACAGGTGAATTCCAGAATTCAGAGGGGCTTTGTTCCCTCTCTGTCACCAGGATTGAGAGCAGCATGGCATGTACCATGCAAGATTTCTACCACTTGAGACCAATCTGGTTAACAAAGAAACATTGGGAATTTTGGTCCTTGTCTGCTTTTGCACCCTTTTCCTAAAATAGAGGGTAAGAAGGCTTTGGGGTCTCCTAATTGCAGCCTTCCAGTGCCTGAAGGGAGCCTACAGAAAAGATTGAAAGAGAGTATTTACAAGGGCCTGGAGTGACAGGGGACAGGGAATGGCTTCACACTGACAGAGAGCAGGGTTAGAGGGGACATTGGGAAGGAATTCTTCTCCGTGAGGGTGCAGAGGCCCTGGCACAGTTGCCCACAGAAGCTGTGGCTGCCCCATCCCTGGAGGTGTCCAAGGCCAGATTGGATGGGGCTTGGAGCTACCTGGGATAGCGGAGGTGTCCCTGCCCATGGCAGGGGGTAGAACTGGATGATCTTTGGCATCTGTTCCAACCCCAACCATTCTGTGATTCTATGAACTAATCTGGCTCCAGGTCCTTGTCTGCTTCTTCAGCTCATGTGAGTGTGACATTTACACATTTCAAGTTGTGGCTGCTCTGAAGGACAATCCTTCCACATCTGTAACATCTGGATCCATGAAAGCTTCCCTCAAGCTCTCATCCAAACAGATACTGCAGCCACTGGGAACACCCTGGCTTTGCCTGCACTCATACAACTTCCTTGCTGGGCAATTTGATTTCTTATTCTCCTCTGATGAGTCCTTTTTGCTGGTGAAGTGTTAAGGACGAGGAGCAAGTTAAGGACAGTACTGAATCAATCCTACTGCACTGGAAAAGTCCTTGGGAAATCTCCTGTTCAACTTGCCAAGTAGCTTCTGCCTCTGAGAGAGTTTTCTCTCACCTCCTTTTGCAGAGAGCCCTTCACACTTGTTCTGTCAGAGATGTACCAGTTTGGGGTAATTCATTCAAAAACAGACAGATCTTTCCAACTGCTTTATAGCTTGTCCTCCCCAAGCATTCTTTCAGTAATCCCTATACCAAAGCTGAACCAAATGTGTGTTTATGTAAAACAGCCCATGCTATATGCAGCCTGTGCTTTTTGCATGACCTTTAGTGTAAAATGCAATATGTCTGGTCTCAGTTATGTTATTCTGTCAACATGTTCCAGTTTGGGCTAAGCTGGAAGCAGCACTCTGTACATCTGGCTCAGGAAGAGAGGACATCTGTGCAACTAGTCTAATAAACCCGAGCAATTCAATGAAATATTGTTCTAGTGTTAGGGAATGAAAAGAATTTTTGCATTGCAAAACACAACAAATGCTGACTTCTACCAATAAAAGTGACCTCCACAAATCTGGGAGATAAATCAGTAAAAGAGAAAGGCAAAAAAATGTTAAATGATGCTCTTATTTCAAGTGTAAACATCTTCCAAACATAAATTGTCTCATTTGATTTAAAGTTATTTAGTTCACACGGAGTTAGGTAATGTCCTCCTTTTAAAATATAACTTTGGAAATTTATGGATGAAAAGTGCTAATTTTGTATTTTTAAATGCATTTGATAATTTCACTGTGTGAATCCCTTAAGGACATTATGCTGTCTATAAATCCTCCCCTCTTCTACCATGGATTTTGTGAAGAACAAAATTGCTAATGCAGTCTAAATTAGACAAAGGCATTTGGTGAGGTCAGAATACTATTGCTTGGAGGTTCCCATTTTCTTTTCTTTGGCCATTTTGAAGAGGATAACACCTTACACTTACTCTAGTAACTGCATGTAACACTGAAGTAATTAATTCTGCAATTGCATTTAGCTGCTTTAAAGTCTGTATATGAGCCATATTTATCCTTCTTTTCCAAGTCTCTCTAATAGTGACAAAGTCCAAAGTGAAGTGAGCTCTTGTCATTCTTTTTTAAACAACAACTTCACTTATAAAAGTCACTGAGGGTCACTGACAACAAAGAAAAATCCCATTTTTCTCTTAATACTGAATTTCACACTTTGCCTTACTTAGGGTGGAAAGAGCACAATTCTGTTGGATTTCTGATGCTGTACTTCACATTCATTGCCACTTCATGTAATTACTGATCTTTCTCCTGGAGTTTCTCTACAAATCCCACTATCCATTCTGCCCATGTCTACTCGCCGTTATCTCCCTATCCCAAAAGGATAATATTGCTCATTTAGTTCAGAATTTGATCCAAGAGCCCATCAGGCTGTTTTCCAGCTCTCTTGCAGATTGCTGTCAGTAAACTTCCCTGCTCCACAGCCACCTGGCTTGGTCTCTACCTCATCCATCACCATAAAAGCTCACATAGAACTGAGTTCATCCTGTTCATTACCTTTGTAAGACTTCCCTCTGTCCAATTCTCGTTGATAACCTTTTTCCAAGGTGGGTGAAGAAGAAAGCCCAGTTTGATGAGCATGATCTCCAGAGAGCAGGGGGTACATCTCCATTTATTAAAGAGCCTCTGCTGTGGCTGCTTGCACTGTGCACCAGACAGACATCATCTCTGGAGAATCCAAGAGAACCCAATACAGTCAGTACCAGAAAACTGCAAACCCAGTAATATTTGCAGAATCCCTTTTCTTAAAAGAGAGTAAAAGACTCTTAAAAGTTCCCTCCAGGCAATTTGATTCTAGTCCAAGGGCCTTGAAGAAAACAAACCCATCCATATATCTTGATGCATTCTTCACTGTCCCAGGGTATACTCTTGACCCAAGGAACTGCATTAGTCAGGGACAAGGCAACATCAGTGCTGGATCCCTGACAACATGTGTTATGTTTGCCTACAGGAATTTAGGACGGGGGGAGGTGGTGGTGTTATATCTGACAGCCCTGGGGTATAATTGATGAATGTATTAACATGGAGCAATAACGGTCCAGCAGACCCAGTCCTTGATGAAGAACCAAATTCTCCTCTGAGCCCATCCACAAACCAGACGTGGGACCCTGAGAAATCCTTTTGTCTTTCTGTACATCCTTCTCCCAAAATATGCTTTGTTCTAAATTGTCTGTGAAGACAGGACCTTGTGCGTGTTTCCTCAAGGCACATCAGTGCAGGACTAATGGCCTGGATGGTGAGAACCAAATGGTGTCATTCCAGTGGACCCCAGAAGTCTCGTAAAGAGACTCATAACTTGTCTTTTTTCTTAAAAGAGGGGAGAAAAAGAATTTTCAGCTGTAGAAGTACAAAAAGTATCCAACTGAAAAAATGTAGGCAATTTTTCTAACTAAAAGAAGTGAGTTTAAGTTTGTATTTTTATTGTTTTTATTAATAACTTCCAGATGAATCTCTGGACTTTAAAATTTCATTTTAGAGTGAATTATATTGGCTGCCGTAGAAGTCCTCAGAAAAATTCTGATGGAAGTAAAGACTAGGCCAAACTCCCAGTAATTTTCCTAAATTCCAGGGAAATGTATATCTCAGCCTACCTTTCCCATTCCAGAAACATTTCCTCTTCTGGCTCCAGAGAGTGTCTGGAGCTTAAACATATCTGAACTTTAGCAGCATTTGCAGGCAAAATGCTGCTTTGTTTCTAGCAATACACATTTCTGCACATTTCAAAAGCAACCAGAAAGCTTCAACTCTTGTCAAATATCTCATTCCAAATGACTTACCTCGGATGGGTCTGACTGGCCTGAACAGATATCAGGAAATATGGAATGGATATGGTATGGAAATGAAGGTGAGGAGTTCTGTGATGGTGAGAGAGTCAAGAAATGGCACGGTAAGACACTGTGAAGTGGTGTTGTGCTTGAGCTGTAAGGACTGCAGAAATCCACACATAAACGCAGCTTAAAAATCCTGAAAATCCACATAACCTCTAACCCTGTTCCTATTCAAATAAAACGATACAGGAGCAAAGCAGTCCACAGATTTTTCAGGATGTTTGCAGTATGCTCTCCTGCAGCACTGAGCCCCAGAAGCCTTCTTACCACCTTGGATTTCCCCTGATAAAATCTTCCACTTCCTTAAAATTGCTGAAAACAATCGCGCTTTAGCATCATCTACTGGGAGAGATGGGCAACTGACTGGGAGGCTCCAGCAGTGCACAGGCGCTCCCACCCGCATCCCCCTGCCTGCTCCTGTGCCGTGCTCAAGCCACGCTCCAGCAACACAGGCAAAACTGGCTGGTTTTCTCTTCAGAAGCTGCATTTTAAGGAACAGAGCAAATGTTTTGGTGCTGGTACAACAGAGACCAGAGTAAGTTCTACTGGGGTGCTGCTTCCTGTCAAGCCTTTGAGTCACGCAGCAGAAGGAGTAAGAAGCCAGGAGGAAGGGAGCAGCTGATCTCACAGACCAGTTGGCGCTACGAATTTTGTCGCCGCAGTCTGAGGGTGGCTGTGGCGGTGCTCGGCGCAGCGGGGCCCGGGGGCTGTGCTGTCTGAACTGCACCACGTGCAAGACAATCTGAAATTCATGACCAGCCTGCACTTTTTACCAGCAGCAACAGCCACCCAAAGACCTCAAAGTGCTGGGCACAGTAATCCTGCCAGTCAGGTAGGTGCTATCCCTGTGCTGAAAACAGGGAAGTGGAGAGAGACTTTTAAGAGCAAGAATCCTACCAGCATTGAGATGTTTAAATGATTGACAGCAAGCTGGACGAATCACTTGAAACCAACACAATTTCACATCTAAACACCCTGAAAAATCCTGCGCAAGGCTCCTTTTCCAGGATTCACAGGTCCAGGGTGTGAGAGGGGCAGCATCCAGATCCTTGGATTTGTGATCTTTGTGTTTACTGGTCTGTGCTTTAACCTTGTTTGTGATCTCTGTTAAGGTCTTGCATCAAATGTACATTCCATGTACAAAGACAGCACGTCTTATCTGGGCACAAAGGGTGGATTCACCTCAGTTACGTTTTACTGTCTAACATCTAGATGTCAAGTCTGAAACAGCTGTTCAGCTGCCTTGGCAGTCAAGGAAGAGAGGGGCACTTCCAGGGAGGAATTCATCTTGTCCATCGCAGGATCACTCCCTTGGGGTACAATACAATCACCTGGCATTATCTCACCATCTCCAGCTTAAGGTATCAGATTGGAACAGGTGCTTTTTATCTTAATTATTATTTCTGACACCTATATCTTGGCTGCAAACACCTATTGCTGTCTGTCACTCCGAGCTGCACCATCTCTGATGGCTCAGTCTGCAGATCTTCCTGTGCCAGAGGCAGAGCCTGGACTTGGCTCTACTGCAGGCCTGCAGCTCCAAGGAGCTCAAACCAAGCAGCCAGCTGCAAAACCTCACCCCCACAAATTGTTACAGCATTACAATTGATGCTATTCAAAAGAGCAGAATAATAGCTATGGTAATATTCCATGTGTATCCAAAAAAAAAAAAAAAAAAATTTACGCATGTTTTGGAATTCAGTGCAGTGACCTTTTGACCAAAGATTGAATACATTGACTCATCAGATATCTATAATCAAGGCCAGGGGTTTTAGGTGTGGGGTTTAAAAGCTCCTGCAAGTGCTAAAAGACATGGGTTGATTTTTCAGGTTCCTTGCAACTCACATGATTCTATTTAGCATTTTCAATTAAGATACCTTAAAACGTAATTTTTTGCAGTTCTAGGGTAGCTCATATTCATCTGTCCTTTAGGACTCTGCACATCTTCCCCAGCAGCTTTGGAGGCCAAGTAGCAAAATTCTCATAAGAGATTTACTGAAGTTTCAAAAAGTTGACTAAAAATAAATGCTGAATATTTGAGAATATACAACTCATGTATTTCAGCAAATCTCTAAACTCAGTTAAGTGACTGCATATTTGATACACATCTCACTTTAGAGACAGAAAAGTGTCCTGTTTCTCTCAGCTACAGAGTTCCCTCAAACTGTGTTACTAACATTGTGTAAAATACTGCAGCTGTAAAACTGAGTCTGGACTTTCATTACTAACACTCCCAACTTTCAGTTGCCTTCAGGAAATGGATTGATTACTTAGTACACCTGGAAACACCATGCCTTGAGAAATAAAGAAGTCACCAGACAGCTGGCTGATCTCAGCCATCCATTGGCTTTCTCAAGGCAAAGGGAAAGGTTCTTTGCCCAGCTTCACATTCTGGCAGGAGCAGAGATAGTCCCCTGCCCAACCCACCAGCAGAGCAGTCCCAGCCCTGCCTGGACTGGGTGGCTGTGTTGGAAGGTGATTGCCCTGAGGGCAGGCAAGGCAGCCCTGTCTCTCCTCCAGCATAACATGCAGATTCCTCTCCCAAGATACTTCAGATTTTTTGAGATAAATGTAAGGAATACTGCCCAGCTGTGCACTGGCTTGCATTGAAAGACCCAGCCAGCGTTTTGCAGCTGTCAGTGGCTGGTGTGAGATGTGGTGGTGGGACTCCCACCTCACAAAACCCCACCACAGGTCTCCAAGAGGCCCCAAAGTGAAGAGGCACTGGGACTGACCCATCCTGCACCACACAAGAGAGCACCTCTACAGATCTGTTCCATCCCCTGTAGGGATGGAATGATTTTAAAGTCTGACTCTGCTATCTGTATGATTACCAATAGGATTATTTTTTAAGACACACGAGAGCTCTCACTGGGTGCCCTTCATTAGTTGCTGGGTACATTACCTGTCCCTTTGCCAAGGGAACTCCAGCACACCCAACAGGTCAGAAACACCAAGGAGACACAAACTGCATTCTGATTGCCCATTTATTACCTAAAATGAGGAAGCATAACTTAGCACAGAATGTGAGAATGGCAATGAGCAGCTCACCCCACTTGCTCTCTCTGCTCTCTGAGAGTACATGAAAAGGGGGGCTGCCTCAGGGGAAGACAAAATAAGGAACAGACCCACTCATGCAAATGTAGAAACTCTCCATTAACAAATATTATGTCAGTTTGGCTCTGTACTTCTGTTTTCTTCATTGACCTGCCTGTGGGCGGGGAGGGGTGTGAGGACAAGGGTGGGCTTCTGCTCTGTGCCTGTTCTTGGATGGCAGCAAACCAAAGCCTTCCCAGTGATGAGCTGCTACCTTGATCCCATTAAGGGCCTCACTTGGATGTAGGTTAGATCTGGTATTTCAGCACCTCAGCCAGTCTTATCCCTTGAATGCCTGAAACCCTGTGCAAGGTTTATCTTCTCACCTCCCCACCAGTTTCCAGAGCCTACTTGACAATTCTGGAGCAGCCAGAAGCCAACACTGGGGAAAAAACAACCAAAGAACCAAGCCTGATTACATGAGCAGACACTTGAACTACTTGTTTTCATCTTGTGGGGATTTTTTACAGAACTAACTTTAACTCTGTGTCTAAGTTTTTCCATCTGTAGAAAAGCCTCTTTTTGCAAAGCTCTGTAGAGATCTCTATTCTTAGTGCTGTTATGTCAATATGTAATTAATTTGCCTAATTCTGCTGTACCATTCTGGAATACTTGTAGATTGAAGTGTAAACTTTTTGTGACTTGGTTAAAGTGAAAAACAAGATAAAAATAATGGAGTGTTGGATGCAAATTTATTCCCCAAGTTACTAACACATTAGATTTCATGTGCACTACTGAAGATATATCCATCTGAGTACAAAGATGCCAAAACGTGGCTTACTGAGGCAGCTAAAAAAAGAAAGGGTGACACGGCCAATGACAATTTAAATAGTTCTGACAACGATGTGTGACCTGATTTGTTGCTTCCTGAACAGGATGGTAATTTTTGCTGTGTGCGTTGGCTGGGTTCGTATGAGTTTATTTACTTGCCATCCCATGTTTAGATGTTGCTACTACAAAGGAGCCAAACTGTTCTCCCTGGGCATACAGCATCTCCCTCAGCTCACAGGAGCTGCGGTGCTCATTGGGAGAGCCCATTGTGCTGCTCTCCGTGTGCTTCGCCAGCTCCCCAGAACCCTGGCCAGGTTCTGCTGGAGTCAACAGAGACACTCCCAAGGACTTGGAGCTGGATTAGGTCAGTGGCTGCCATGGGAGGGGAACACGGCCAGGTCCGCTGGCTCAGACACACAGGCAGCAACGACTTCAGCCTGTGAGGCAGATGGAAATAGCAGGCTACAGCTTCTCAACAAACAGTCAGAATAACCAGTGGTTAAGTCCATGTAGGGATGATGCTGGACTACAAGTTAGGAGTTGTTAGCTGTGGGTTCCAAAGGGCTTTGGCCTCTTTCCCAGCACTGAGGAACCACAAATTCTCATCTTAGAGATCAGCTCCCAGCTCCTGCTCAGCACTGAACCATACCTACTGGGATCCTTCTAAGAGTTCTTCAAAGCTCAACCCATAAAAGATATGGGGTTTTTTTTATTCCATTGTGAAAAGAAGTTGATTTGGTCATGACCAGTGTGGTCTTCAAAGGAAGTCCATCCCCTTCTATCCTAGTTGCCATGTGCTGCTGTGACTCACTTAAAGTGCTCTGGATACTTATGATTCCATAGGTGAGCTGGCCAAAAGATTAACCAGTATTTTTAAGCCTTTCAGCCATCAACTCTCCCCATCATTATTTCACACTTGTCTTTAGGAAAAAGGAGTGGCAGCATTTCATCTGGGGCATCCACTCCTGCAACCCCTGTCTGGAGGAACCAAATTCCTCTTCCTAGCCACCATGGGGGAGAATCTTCTCTTTTAGCCTCTCCCACCAGTCTATGCTACCACGGTGAAAAGGTTACTGGTTTTATCCTTTTTCTGAGAGGCAGGGCAGAGGGCACCTCTTCCCCTCCAACCCTGCAATAACATCTGTACCTGTAACAGTGGTGTGTTTAATCAACAGACCTGTTTTACTGAACTTTCTCTGAAACACTGCATGGTTTTAAAAAGCAGGTTCCGTGCTCAGTGTCTGCACCAAGTGCTGAGGGTGGCAGGTGCTGCCCCATGCCTTGGCACCAGGCCTGAGCCTCAGGTTTAGGTGTCCTCCAATGTTACTCAGACACAGGGAACTCTCCCCTGCCTAAGCTGGTGTTTCAGAATGGTGTGGACTTTAACTGTTTGCCAGTAGTAAAACAAATATATAAGAAGGTCAGCCCTGGCTTCAGGAGTTTGGTCACATTTCCAAAAACAAACCTGACTGAACCTACTAATTCATCTCCAGCCAGTCCTGGAAACAGCTCTCAGAAGGGTGCCCATTTTCTGTCACTCCAGCCTGAGAGAGAGGCCAGACTGTTCTACCAGCTTCAGGAGCCCACTCTTTATCATCCAAGGACATTTTATTCTGTATATTTTAGTTATACTACATGATATATTTTATATATATTCTAGTTATAACTATATTTTTGGTGGATAAACCAAAAACACTCCTCTACAAAACCAAGTGAAACAGTTCAGCAGCTATAATCTACTTTGTGCCTGTGGAGAGCTAGGGAAATGTACGTGGGTACATACACATATAAAAACTTTCTGAAATACACATGAGATTTCATGGAAAGCCTGGCCTTTGGAAGTGAGGGTTTATTTCATTTAATGGCCATACACACAAACAGCATTTCAGAAGATGCCAGTATTCCTGCTTCCTTGATCTACATCTCATTTATCCAAAAATCTCTGCAGCATTGTTATGTATTTTATACATAAAAGCAATTGCACCAAAGTAGATTAAATGACAGAAGAATCCAACTCAGTTAAGTTTTAGAAAGAACTGGGACATATTTCTCCCCATTCACTTTAAGAGTTTGTCCCTCTTAACCACAAGAAGGTCTTGGAGATATGGAAAGCATTTCAAGAGAAGCTTTTATATTTATTCTTGATTTAGACTTGATGAAGTACTCTTAAAGAACAGGTCTTATGTCTTGTCATTACTATTTTTGTTGTATCTACAGCGTGACAAGAAAATACTTGCCCAAAATACCAAAAGAGAAACAACCTCTTGAGAGAGCCTGTTCTTGCAAGATTTCCATCCCATTATTTACAGGCCCAGTAGGTCCAGATAAGCTTCGGATATGCATCCAAGCTCCCAGATGGTTATTCAAAACAAACACAAGCCCTGAACCTTTTGGAATTTGCCCATCACTTATCACATCCAATTCCTCCCCTTTCTACCAAGAATCAGTCTCCCTCTTCAGGAAGTTCCTGTGCTCAGTGACTCTTGGTTGTCCACACAGGGATATGAAGGATTTCACTGAAGTCTATACCAGGCTTTCAAAAGAAGTCACACTGCTAGTATTTTCCAGCATTTAAGTGAATCTTTCCTATTTAAAACTTGAAACAAACTGAGCTTATACTTCCAAGCATTACCTTGACAAAGCATCTGCAGCTCTTCCCAATGATGAGTTGAGTCTGTAGGTTCAGGGGTTCAGTGAGGCACAGACTTGGACTTTCCCCATTGGGACCAAGGCTGGAATTCATCTGTCCTGCACTCTGGAGTGAAATACGGGCAGCAGATTCTACTCAGTCCCCGGTGAACAGTAGCTCACACAATAAAACTATCATACCTAATTCAGCTTTTGAGGGAAAGGCCTTGCCTGCAGGCTGATTTATGGGCTAACCCAGCAGAAGAGACTCCCTATAGGTCAGGTGTGATGAGGTCATTGACAGGGCAATAGCAACGAAGTTTTTGACTGTAAATTCCCTTTATTTCAAAAGCTCTAACAGACAACTATAAACAATTTGGATAAGATTTCTCCATAACTCAAGGAAAATATTCTTGCTTCACGTACTTCATAAAGTATTGCCATTATCTTTTCTTTCCTTTTCCTTATGTATAAAGTAAGGCTACCAGGATAAATTTATTCTGCAGGTTGACACGACTATCTTCTGAATACTTTCAAGTTCATTTACAAAATTCAGTAGAGATTGCTTCAATTAGGGTCATCTGGTCATGTATCCTTGATCCTTTGATCACCAAAGCAGAAATACCATGTTAGTAATCTCTGGGCTACCATTTGGGTTAATGAATCGGCTTGACTTTAATTCTAGCCCAGATGTAATCTTTTATAGCTTAATGATTTGTTCCAACGTGAACTCCAATTGAATGTAAACAGTTTCTTTATTTAGAGAGAAAATTCTTTTTTATAACTTGTTTCTCTTCCTAATTAATTCTAGAGCAATTAAATCAAACCTTGATCTGTGGCAATCAAGATTAAATCATAGTATAGGTTAGGCTGTTAATATCGTCTTTGAGTTCATTATTATCAAGGCTAACAGTAATCAGCAAAGGAGGGAGAAACTGATGTAGCGAAGACTACAGATCTGAGGACTTGTTCTTGTTTTTAATAGCTGATCTGATTTAATATATGATAATACTTGCACTTATTTAGTAACTGTTTTCCAAGGAGTCCAACATACTCTCCCAAAGTTAATTTATTCTCACAACACTGATGTGCGGGAGGTAAATATTATCTCCCAGGGACACTGAGAAGTTTTGAGGCACAGAAGAGTTGTGGGCTGTTTGCAAAGTCACAGATTGGGGCCTAGATCTTCATTCCATTAACAAATCATTAGCTGGAGAGCTACGCTGTGAGCTCTGGTTAGGATAAGAGAGGAAGAGCACCTCATCCATAAGCACTCACAGAGCATCCTGCTTAAGACGGATTTGTTGGCCACTGCATCCCGGCAGTCCTTGGAGTTAAAAGCTTCCATTGCTGTGAGCTGGCTGCCTCCACAGACCTCCTTCCATCACACCTACTCAAGAGGACTTGCCATATAGCTTGGCCCTGCAGTTGCCAAGTGGGATTTGTGTTCCCGGAGGTAAAAAAATCGTTTTTAAGTTAACTGATGTATTTGACAGACATTGCAGTTCTGAGCTTTGTTTAAACAGTCTGGCCTGTCCACATTACCACAAACTTTCATTTTGAACCAAGCTGAGATTTAAACAACAGTGAAAGGGACACTTTGCAGCCCTGACTGTCCTCAAATCAAGGCACTGATGTCCCAGACGAGCCCCACTGAACCTGTTCTCTGCCTGGATCTCTGTACATAATTATATTATCCCATGCTGTGGCAGATTAATCCTGACTATGCAGGAAACTCCTGCCCATTTGGGTCATCTCTGCGAGGTACAGCAATTGTGTGGAGAGGACTGAATCACCCCAGTTCAACTCCAAACAAGGGAAACACAAGAAAGCATCACAATGTTGTTTGTACTCCAGTTCTATATTAGCTTCAAAAAAATTACAGCAGTGCCATTTTCAATTCAGTGTTATGCTGGAAAGGTTGCAAATTAATTAGAATTATGCCTTCTTTGTGCCAAGTGATAATTTACTGCAATTAATTATCAAAAGATCTACTGCTGTCAATTACGGTACTTGCTCTTTGGGGGGGAAAAGCTATTTACGTATAGCTAAATTCTGTAACAAAGTTCCATTTTACTTTTATTGTTTTCAATTAAACTATCATCATTTGCCTTCCCTCTGCCAAACACAATAAGACTCGTTAGGAACTAATCATGCTACTGTGACCTTTTTTTAATCCAAACATTAGCTAGACCTGCACTGAGCAGCAACACTCCTATTGTTACACCTGCAAATTGTACGTAGAGAGGAGCATACTTCAGAATTAATGAGCACAGCTGTGGTCTCTCTTACATTCAACACTTGTAAAATAGACCTCTTTAAAGTGCCATTATCACAATATTGATAGAGTTATTTATAGTACTGCAAACGTTCCCAGTCATAACAGAGTCCTTGTTATCCCCCACAGCAGTTCATGTTGTTGCCATCTCCTGGACTCATTCCACAGTTTGTGATAACACACCACGTGGACAATCCTTTATGAACAAACTATAAAAGACATTAGGAAAACTTCTACATAGGCAAGTTTTAAAGCTGGGATAGGTCAAGCTGTCAAGATCCAGCCTGAACAAGACTTGTCATGTTCTTGTGCTGTGCAGTTTCTGTAATTTTTGGGTGGGATATGAAATGAAATTACAGGCAGCACAAGCTGCAAAGGATCTGGATGGCATTGTCCAAATGAGAGCTGCTTTTTGCAGTTAGTAAGACTGTTTTACCATAATTCAGTAAAACAGATGTAAGTTCAAACTCTTAGTGTCAGTCACTGAAAACAAATACCACAGGTGCCAACTTCGGTTGCTAAGGGAATACAAGCTCCTTGGGCTTCCCCGTATGTGTGCAAACAGCTAGAGATTGTCCAAGGCAGAGGTTCTGCTGCCAGCAGGAAGGGAGTTGCTTTTTTCAGGTGTCTCTCTACTCAGCTTGATCTCCTGACATGTTACTGAAGTATCAGCCAATGTGGTCAAGGTGATGTCAGTAGGACACCTCATCAGTGTGAGTTTTCCTGTTCTCAGAACTGCAGCGCCAGGCATTTGTTTGTGATATTATTCTTTTTGTAACATTTCATATTAAGTTTTGTCGCACTTGGCTCTGTGTCCACTAAAGATCTGGATAGAGCATTTGTGGGGATGCATTCATGGGAAGGTCTCCAGAGTCATCCAGCAGATCCAACAAACCCATTGTCCCCAACCCTTTTCCTCCCTCTTTCTAGATGCAACGTTTTACTTCTCTTCTTATAGGACAGGAAATTACTTTGCTTCTGATCCACTGTCCCTTATCTGAGGAAAATCGTTTTGTCATAACTCAGCCTTCATTTTGGAAGGAATTGCTGAAAAACCTCATGTCCCCTAAGAGTAAAAATTCAGCTAGCACTTGGCTACTTATAAATTATTTCCCCAGATCCACCTATTTCATATCTTAAGTGCTTTGTGGCTGAAAGGTCAGATCTAAAATAGCCTCATATTATATTCTCCCTCTGAATATATGAGATTACTTTCATTGTACACGTCAGCTCAGAGAACCAGTCAAGCAATGTTTAGCTCACAGGTGTTGCTGGTTCAGATCTCCTGCAGGCAAAGAAGACTTGTGTAGTGATTCCCAGCTGAAGGCTGGTTGGCTTGTGTGAAGTTATTTCTCAGCTGTTCCTGTCTCCTTTGGGAAGGGAGGAGGTGAACTCCTGTTTTCTCTGAGGTAACAGGGAGGTACTTCAGCACAAAGTTTGAAATCTCCAAATTTCCCCATTGAGCAGCACTTCTCAAGGAGGATTTGAATCTAGACACACTAAGTTATTCGTAATGGTTCTTGAAATAGCTGATTGTTCCAAAAATAATTTTTTCCAGAAGTCTCTGAGTTTTTTTCTTTTTTTTTTTTTTTTACTTCTAAAGAATTTCTATTGTCAGGTTTGCTTATCTCTGTGTGTATGTACATTCTTACCATAATTTGGAGCACCCCTGATTTTGTTAGTGTATTTTTCCTCAGCTGTATCAGTATAGTAGACTAAAAGCTGAAGAGAGAATGGGGGAGTTACTTTGTGACTTGGGAAAGGTTTACATTTTGAACAGCTTTTCCACGTTTTGGAAATGTTTATGTTTCTCAACAAAAGGAAAGAAAGAGATGGAGCAGTTATGGGGATATGGGGACAAGGGGTTGTGTGGAAGTGAAGGAAAGGGAGAGAAGGCTGGAAACCAGGGTTGTCACCCGGAACCCTGCTCTGCCATTTTCCTCTGAGCGAGTGACCTTGTTCATCAGAAGAAAGCTTTTCTGTAAAGAAAAACAGAGCTGGGCTGAACTGACGGACAGGGACCAGTACAGAGCTTTTCGTTTCCATAAACTTAGTGAGGAATGGCACGCAACTTCAATGCACATGTGATTAAACTAATCTAGTTAAAATCAGAAAAGGATTTCTCATAATTCAATTGGAGTTGTTTTTAATGTTTGGACTTTGGTCAAGGACAGCTTTATTGATTGAATTTAATTGCTTATATTTTCCTGTCCATATATTGAAGCCCATTTTTCAAGTCACTTGAGAGGCTGCTAACATTTCAGAAAGGGAATATGCCAAAGCATTGCTTCAATTCATTATCTTTTTGGACATACAGTAGTTGCTACTTGGCCCAAATTAAATCCGTTAGAGAATGTGATAGCGTAATTACTTACAGGTATCCAAAACTGCTTTTAACAGAATTCTCTAGGAGGTTACGCATAAGATTTGTTTTGCCCTTACATTGGATGCAAATGTCTGGGATTTCAATGATAAATAAATATTTCATCAACTGAGGACAGATTTTTCTCATTTCCATATGTTGCTGATGTACTAAAATTCTTGTGAGGTCTTTATTTTTCCTTAAAAATAAAAGTATCTTATAAATTAGCTCAGTCACTTTTTCGAAATGTGTAAACACATTGACCCTTGAGGTAAAGAGGAAACCACCTGTGATTCTGACTTGGTTTTTTTTCTTATAAACTGTGTTCAACCCTGAAAGACTTTCTAGACAAAAATTCACATTAGCTAGATTGCTTCACACTGTATTCTGATGAAGTCTGTGATTTGCTAAAAGTTACATCAGCCTGATTCCAAATGGAGTGAAGGGCTGGATGTTCCCAGCCTGGAAAGAACTGTGGGCTGGAAAACACCACAGGAAGGTCAGCAGCGAGTTGCACTGCAAACCCTCAGTCACAGCCCTTCCACAGAGCCAGAGCTCCTGTAAGCTCTGTCCCTGCTTTCCTTCACCTATCTGCTCCTATTTCCTCGCCTTCTGCTCCCAGTTGTGGCTTCCTGCCTTGGAGAAGGTCTCAGTCTAGGACAGAAATGGAACATGACCAGATCTGTAAGGACAGAGGAGCTTCTGCTGGCAGTTGTGGACCTGCCTGGTGTTAGGCTCAGCTCTCTGGCTCTGCACTGAAAGTACCTGGCATTATCTTGTGTTTTGTGAAAACTAGAGCTGCAATGGTTGCAGTTGTTAAGATTGTATTTATTGATACGAGCTCAAGGCAGAATGCGAATCTATCAAGAAAAACTCACATTCAGTGCTTTTCAGGCACCTGACTGTTTTGTTAGGGAGATGCATAAGACAAGACTCTGTTTAGTATCAAAAACTTCAAATCAGACACAATCCAGACTTACATATTGTCTTATTGAAGAGAGCTTCATTGGAGTGAGACAAGGTTCCCACAAAGACCTCAGGATTCATCCTCTTCTTGCAGTAGCTCTGTGGTTAACAAATGTAAGCTGAAATACCTGATGTATGTAATACCTCTCCTCACGCCCCCCCCCCCCCCCCCCC
>WEKY01031034.1:113054-123831 GCA_013390045.1 Picathartes gymnocephalus
CCCCCCCCCCCCCCCCCCCCAACATTTAAATGTTGCCTAATTCACAAAAGTTTTGCTTTGGAATCCAGCGGTCATATCTGATAAAAGGCACAAGGAATTCCTTTCACAAGGAACTGAACCACAGATGGTTATGTGATTTGAGGGCCACTGAACATCAACAGTTTTACCAAGTGAATCAGAATTACAGAAACACCTGCATGACTGCATCTGCAGACTCAGCTAAATTACGCTTCCATCCAGCCACATGATATTTAATGTGTAATTCTTCTGCATTTTAATCAAATGCATTGTAATGACAGCACAAAATTTCAATATGAATGCACCTTAATGTAGGAGTAACTAATAGCTGCCATCCATTAGTACCAGCTAAGAGACATACTTCCTCCTAAGCAACAGGGGCACAGTTATTTTAACTCATTACCTGCTTTGTAAATGACATTTAATTGCACGTGAAGTGGGGGTGTTCACAGGACACTGCTGGGAATGCAAGATTGAGCACCCAGAAGTTAGCAAATATTTGAAAGAACATTTTAGAGAGGTGTTCATGAACCCCTGCGTGGCAAGACAGGCTCTGTGCACTCTTCCCAAATGGTACCTCTTTCCTGTAAAACCTGCTCTGACTCTAGCAGTTTAATGCTATAAAATTTTTGCTGAGCACAAGCAAATGTGAAGTTTGTAATGGCTTTTGAGATTTGATGGATTTTTAAGACATTCATAAAGCATTTCTTGAAAACAGGTGATGCAGGCCTGTCTCCTAGTTGTTGCTTTCAAAGCAGGATGTTATCAGAGCTTTACAAGGTCAAATTATGAGAATAGTAATACTGAAAAATATTTCCTAGAACCTTTCTTAGGGATAGATGAATTCGTTTGAATAAAAGTTTTCTAGAAAGAAATCAGCCCGACAAAAACATGAATTTTGGAAAATGTCTCCTAGTGGTTAATACCAGGTAAAATTATAAGCACCAAAAATCAACCTTTAAAACAGAAAAGACTGGCCAACCGTGACTGGCCAGCCTTGGGAGACAGGTAACTGTGAGTTACTGTGTGCTGAAATTGCTCTTATTTGGCTCTGTCCTGAGATGTGCCCTCAGTTAAGCCAGAGGTCAGTTCTGTTGTCCACAGGGACTAAATTCAAGATTTCTGCCCTGGTACAAGGTTCTGCCCACAATGTAGCTCTGGGGATCAGGACCAGATCTCTAGAAACAGAGACTGTTTCAGACACTGTTGTATCCTGGTACTCTGTTAGAGGCTTTTTCATGTTTCTAGTGCCAGTAGGGAAAACCTGAAAGCATGGAGTGAGGTAGAAAGTAAAGATTTAGAATAAGTAAATTAATTCCTGAAGGGCTGGCTATTGAAACACTGTGCTTCCTGCCCGTGTTTGACTTTACTTCACTTCATTGGTCCCTAGTGCACCCAGAATTATAGCTCAGTAAACTTCTCCAAAGATCATACATTTTTACAAAAACAACCATCCAAAATCTCAGTGTGACTTAAAAGAAGGAAACCTCCTAGCAAAAAAGTGATTGAGAGAACGCGTCTTGACTTGGTCATTTCCTCTTTCAGATGTGGACACATTTTCATAACAAATTACTCTGAAATCAGTAATTATTTTCATATGGTTAACAAAAAATACTGATTCAACATTTGCATCATCCTGAATTGTAGTGGAGTGGGATTACAGATGGCACAAGACGCATCAGTTTTACAAAACATATTGAAGACTTCAACTTCATGATGGAAAGTGTTCTGTCATCACTTATAGGCACGTGAATACCAGCAGAGTGGGGAGGCTACACTTACAAGAACCACAAAAAATGCTACAAACAGGTACACAGAAATAAAATGTTAATGCTCAAAGTTAGCTCAGCTTTCCATTTGTTTTCATAAGTACTGAGTGTTAAAACTCCTACCATCCTGCCTAGTTGGAGCCACAGACAGGGCCCAAACACCCAAGTCTCACTTCATTCCTTTAAAAACCTGCCCTTCCTTTAATGGAGTGACTTAACTGTTTCATGGCAAACAGAAGGGAACATACAGAATCAAGCTACTTGATGCAATAACCTTGGGTTCCAATTTGGGTCTAAGAAATATTTACCATGAGTCTGCAAACCCCACGAAGCATCTCCCATGTGGAAGAAGAAGGAAAGGGAGGTTGCAGTCGGTGGTCCTGTTAAGTGCAGGGATTTCTAATAACAGCCACGTTTGCTGTGAGTGATCTGGATCAACATAAAAAAAACTTGACATCTTGTCAAGTGCCCAGCAAGGGGTCTATTCTCATGTCCATGCTCATATGTTAAGTCCCATTGACAAGCATTAGTGGGAACTGCATGCACATATGGATATGTGAATAGCCCCAATGAGATCTGCATAAAGCAGTGTTTGACTATACAGAGATTGCTCCAACTGCCACGATAAAATAATCGAGGGAGAGAAGCCTGAAAGAGTGCTGTGAACAAGCCAAACAATTTAAAGAAATTGATAAATAATGGAGGTTAAAAATGAAACAGCAAAATTAAAACAGCATTAGAATCTGTTATTTGAACTAAATACAGAATGAGACTTATCTTTAAAAAATTAACCCCAGCCAAAATTTATTAAAACCACTCATAACTCCAAGTTCTCTAATTTTTAGAGCCTCTTTGTCTTCCTCTTACTCTATGTCCTAAATAGAAACAAGAGACATGGCAAAAAGCTCTTACTGACTAGAGATGAGTTAAGAAATGCACTGATAAGCATCGCTCTGCTGAAGAACATGGGACATGAAATAGTGGCAGCTCTACAATAGGTCAATGATAATGATGCTCCTGAGGTTATGCAACACTGACAGCCACTCTATAAATGTCAGAGCCTTGCAGAAACTTCCTGGGAAAGGTTTCTTGCTACCTGAAAAACCTCCAGCAGCTAGTCTACTGGATACCAAAACTCTTCAAAGAATTTGTTCTCTTTCTGTAGGCAATCTTCAGATTTTTCCCTGAAGTCACTACCTAATTCAAAATCCCATTTTGGAGATTTTGAGGATTTTTGAATGTCATTTTGATGAGTTGGAGAACTGTTCTTACTTACACTCACGTAGCTGAAACAACAAAACCCTTCCATACATAAATAGGTGCAATGAACAATGAAATCATCAATTAAAAGACCAGACAGCAATCACTGCTATGATAAGTGCCCATATTAAGAACCTAAATTGATGTGATATGGAATAGATGATAGGCAAATAATGTGTATAAATCAGGTCTAATTGTGATCAAGATCACTGGTTTCTTACCCTATTCTGGTGCCAATAGTGGAATTCAACCACTAAATTGCAAGTTATTGCAGAGTCCTGCATGTTTACAAAAGACTCACTGGCTTCAGACCCAGATCCAAACTGTTCCAGCACTGCTGCTTTGGAACATTACGAGGTGAAGCAATCCATATGACTGACAGTGAAAGCTCTTATCTTACAGGATGTCCTTTTCCAGTGGTCATTTAGACCAACAGCCAACCTATTAATCAAAGCAAAGCAAAGCTTGTTAGGTCCCTGCTGGCCAAAGCACTTGAGAAGACAAAAGACACCACTTCCAGCTGACACCTGCAAGTAATTACACATGGTGATAACAGTGCGTGAAAGAACAATTCGAGAACCAACGCTAAGGAGAGAGGTGCATTTCTTTTTTATAGACTGAACTATTTTCTGATCTCTAAGTGCCTTAGGGTCTTAGAAATCAAAGGCAAATCAGGCAGGCTAAAGAAAATCAGTTGCCAGGTGTTCAACTGGAGAAATGATACATCTCCAGTGATTCTCACCAGTTCTGGATACAAATTGCCCTTCTAAGATGACATTGTATTTTATTATAAGGTTGTTTAATCAGAGTAATGGCAGAGGGCAACTGCTCCATGGAGAACAGAATCTGGAGGCCCACTCTCCCAGAGTGTTTTCTCTACCTACCAACAGATTTTTCAGTCTGTCTCCGATGTCTTTGGATATCAGGACACATATGAGGCATGGCAAAGACAGGCATGAATTTTTAGAAGGTAAATATGATGGCTGATCCTTTCCTAAAAGCCTCCTGGAGAGAAGAGAAGATGAAAAGATGGCTCCTCCTCTGAAGAGCACCAAACAACCACAGCCAGGTAGGAGAACTCTGAATTATTTCCTCTTTAGTGAGTATTTATTACATTAGCACTATTTGAATGTTACTGAATCCTAGTTAGAAAAGAAATGATGTAGAGAGATTCAATTTAAGCAGGATTTGTTAATTAAACTCAAAATGCATGCTATGCTTTCTGTACTTAATTCTGTTTGAATAAAAGCCATGATCAGAAATTGTTTTCACTCTATGAGTGCATTGATATAATAAGTATCTAGAAACCCTAAGCAGAAAATAAGGTTGCAAGGAGCAGTAAAGAGATATGACAATATATTTTGCCTTGTTTTCCAGATTTTTCTGGATGATAACCTACCCCCAGATTCAACTTCCAAACCTTCTTCATATTGAAAGAAAAGAGGAAGATGAATTTACATTCACAGACTGAGAAATAAGTCACTGTCGTGTCATACTGCCCCATCCTGGATCTATCAGATGTTTTAAAGAAAAAGAAGTTTCTCAGATAACATCCTTCCCAGCAACTAATTTCAGTTCGTGTTTCATTTTAAGCTGCTCAGTTGACTGGCGGGACAATTTTCTGCTCTGAGTTAATCACCAGCATCACTGCAAGCCAAATGCAGGTCCTCAGCCACTGCACTGATCTCTGCCTCAGTCCCTGAGACTGTTGAGCTGTCCAGGTTGTGCTATCACTGACAATTTCAATATCCCTCAAACTTCTGGCATTTAAGTTATCAATCAATAATGCTCCTCGATGTCTTTTTTTGCTTTGGTTTGTTATAGAGTTATCAGTGTCTCTTCCATGGACAGTGCGTAGTAGTTATGGTGCAGATACATAGGCTGAAATACCATCAGTGACATTCTGCACTTATACATGTGAGCAATGAATGAAATGCATGAATCTCATGGAGGTTTGTACTGAAATTTCCGCGAAGAACAGTGCTCTTAGGAAAACCACCCAGGACCACCTGGAGGCGGGTTCCATGCATCTGGTGTGGTGTGTGAGGGAAGCCTATAACTCCAGCTAGCTACAGACAGCTGAGGGACTGCCTCAGGTAAATAATTAGGAGGTGGATACACAAAAAAAGTGCCATTTCTTCATGTACCACATATGCACTGTAAGCTCTGCTGAATGCAGTTACTTTGCAGAGCTTGACACAATCACCTTGAGCTGAGGTTTTGCAGAGGGTGTTTAGTATAGACTGAAAATGTCTTAACTGTCAGGAATGGCATCTTCCCTGGAGAATCTTTCTCTAGGGAAAAACAGCCTGATCCTCACCAGCTGTACATGGCAGTGCTGCTCCCACAGAGGAAAGGGCTGTTGATCCACAGCAGGGGTGGCTGGAAAGACCCCAGGGAGCAGTAAAGGAGACCTGAGCATTGAAGTATTCCATATCATATCCGGTTACATCTGTCTGTAAAATTAGTAACACCGGCACCTGGTAGTTATGATTCATGGGCTAATATATATGTTAAAAGGCAGAGAGGATTGTGCTGAGCCTTGCACAGAACCGTCTGTGCTATTGGATTTGATAGGGTTTAGTTCCCGGCTTTGGACAGGAACTAGGCTGAACTGTGCTCTGTCTGCTCTGTCCAGACTTAGAGGGAAGACCTCCAAGGACATGCCAGAGCTGAAGGAAATGGGATGAGGTCCCTGCTTTCTCTTCCTTCTGCATTACATTGAGCTGTAATTGGAGGCACCATGCAGTGGTACTGTAGAGTCTTGAAATGATTACTGCCTGCTCATGGCTTTGACAGTTGTTGAGGTTTTTTGGGTGTTGAGAGAGGAGCAAGTGTGTAGGATGCAAGCAGCACACAGGGAACTGCTGTGGTGGGTGTGTATGGCCAGAGCAGAAGGAAACTGTGTGAGCAGCAGAACTGTTTGGCAGCATTTCTTACAGTAATCAATTGCTGAGACAGAATTGTATCAGAAAAAGAGGCTTGGGGTGAAGTTTCAGGTTAATATTCTGCCTGTAACCCAGTCCCATCCAGGACTGTCTGATCCACACTGTGAATAAAACAGGCTTCCAGGTAGAAGATGTCCAGAGATGGGGTCACTGCTTCTCCTTTGCCACAGAGCAGAGGCAGAGAGCTCTGCGGAATCAGCCATTTCAGACCAGGAGGCAGCCAAGGGGTGACAGACCTACTGGTAGGGGGCTGCTTTTGCGGGGGTGTGTGTAGCTCCAGCAGCACACAAACTGTCTCTTTTAAAAAATAATACATTATTAGAGATATATGAATGTGCAATACATGCACACCTGGCCTGGGTCTGGAGAGCCCATGAAATGTGTTAGACTTGTTATTACTTGATTATTCCATTGCACAGGTGTACGTTCCTGCTCCCAAATGCTTATGCAATGTCTCTGCTGGTGTATATAGACTCGCAGCACTGAAGGCTAGAGAAAGCCCCTTGATACATGACAACTCCTTTTGTGCCATTGCCCCTGCATTAAATGCACTTGGTTTTAGTTACCACCAGGTAACTACCAGGTCTTCTGGTCTTGCTTTGAAAATAAAATTTAAAAAAAGACAGTATCCACTTTGTGCTTTCAAAGTCAGTCTTCATCTCCTCTGGCCATTAAAACCCCCTAAATTCTCACTTGAGTTTGTTTGATTTCAACTTGCAGTTATCCATTTTTCTCTGAAAGACTAAAAACGTCGTCGCTATCCAGCAGATAATTCCAGACACATCTCGTAGATACTTAAATACTTACACATTACACTCATGTCACGTCCCAGTCTTCTTTCCAGTAAGCAAGGCAGATTGAGCGCTTTAAGTCTTTCACCATTAAGCACTTTCTTCAGCCCTAAAATCCTCTCTGTGGCTCTTTTCTGCACCCTCTCCAGTTTTCCAACAATTTTTTAGAAGTGTGAGCACTAGAAACTGCATAATTTTATATTGTCTGTATTAAAAGCAATTGTGTTTGAATGAGCTCAGCTCATGAAGCAACTGAGATCACTTGGAGTGTCATTCTCATCGCTGTCTGTCACTCCACCAATGTTCCTGTCACCCTCAGATTTATCAGCTGTGAATTTAGAGTGTTTACATCCAAATCATTGAAGAAAACATTGACTAGCATCTGACCTGATGCTGATCCTGGTAAAACTCTCTCATTTGATAACGACTCCTGATTCATAGCTACTTTTTAACAGGCTGTTTGCCAATTCCTAATCTAATTAGTGCATGCTCTGCTGCTATTTCTAATGCTTTTTGATCGGAATATCACACAGTGTTAATTCACATCTCCATAAAAAAATGAATATCACATCTCTTCATTGACCTTTATCATTCAGTCTTTACCTTCATCATATTATTTGATGCGCCTCATCAAAGAAAGAAATTGCATTTGTCTGCTAAGGCTTATTTCTCCTAAAACTGTATTTACCATCATTAATTCTATTTCCATTCTTCATGGCAGCTTTTCCAATGCACGGTAACAGCTCAGGATGTGTTAGAGGCCTGGCTTTGAGGTCACTACATTGTGTTATCAAACCAACCACAACAATTCAATTTTTAAACCCATGCTATGAAACCTGATACATTTCGTTGTAGTGGCTTGATGCTTATTTACATTTATGTATCATCTGGTGATTAAAAAGGACTACTTGCCATGCTGCCTTAAGCATAGCCCATGGAAAAACTGCCAGTCCTGGCCACTGTTTTCCAAGTGTTTCCCAGTGACCACTGGTACAGAAACCAGTACAACCATAAGCTTCCAGGGAGAGCTACGCGCTTCCTGAAGCCTGCCTTAGAACACCACCATGAAAGGGATGATGATGAAATATCAGCTATCATGTAACCATCTATAAATGTTAGATTTCTACAAAGTGATTCCACTGAATTGTAATTAAGGGTTTGAAAGTCGAATGATTTTAAGTGCTAGTTTTAATTACCGCTTGGTGAACTTTAGTGTGTTAGAATTGTCACAACTTTCCTTTAGAATTAGTGTCAAGCCAGGCAATACAGTGGGAAATTATTAACTCATACTTTGGTTCAGCAATTATCTGCATTACAAGGTTTATGCAATTAGCTGTTTAAGATGTCATTATATTTTGCCATCTGGTACACAGGAGTTTATGCATATGAACAGGCACATGTTGAAGTGATTTTCACTATATGACACTTGATCTCAACCCAAATCATCACTATAATGAGTGGAAGACACAGTGTACAGTACATTAGTGGCAGGTGCATACTATCAACTTCATTTTAATAGAAGACTTTCATGTTTCCATTTTTAAAGTATTCTGCACAAGTGCTGAAGAATTAATTGCTCGTTTGCAATCTAGCAAAAACCGAGGACACGTTATTGCTAAATGCTAAGGAACATCAGCTTTCAGGAAAGCGGCCACTTATTTAAGTTCTTTCCATCTGTAACTCCAGGCCAATTTCTGCTGCAGACAATAAGAAAGTCTCAGTTAAGTTCAGCTAAAATGTTCTCTGGGGAACATGCTGAATTACCTCTGACAGGCTCACAGCACCGAAGGCCTCTTGAGGTTGCCTCTGGTGTGGTCCATGTGTGACAGCCTCCAGTGTCACCAGTCCCTGCCAGCACACAATGTATTGTCACCTGCGTCCTTGGCCTTACCTCTGCCTGACGTCACTTGTGCCTGTTGGCTCACGCTTGACACACACACTCTAAATCTGGGGGGAAAAGGTGTTGCTGTTGGCAGCCTCCCACCAGGAAATCCTCTCTTCCAGGCGGTACAAAATGTAAGTATCGATAACGCCAGCACTGCATGCCCAGATAATACCTGGTATTTCTGACACATACTGTGTCTGGTGTTCTAAAAATATTCGCAGTCTTTAATTAATTAAATTGCATGCAGCTATTAACCTCATTTGACACATGGAAACCGGTCTGTGGAATGGTAAGAGACCTCCTCAGTCACGGGAAGGCTGTGCAGAGCCTGAGAGCGAGCTGCCAACAGGGACTGTGCTCACTGAACTGCAGTGCAGGCGGCTAAAACAGGGCTGCAACTGCAGCACTGCCCTTTACCTGCCAAACTAGGAGCCGTGTTTCGGGGTAGGACATGGGTTTGTCACGGGGGAATGGACAGGACAACTCCTGACACATCCTTCGCTGAGCAGGACTGAGCGTTGAACACATGAGACAACGCAGTCACGTGGGTCTGCTGGAAAACCACACTTCTTAGGAATAGTCATTATTTTGGGTTCTGGTATTACACTCAGGATATTCCCCGTGTCTTGGGGCAGTACTGGTTGCCTCAGAGCGGGAGAAGAGGGCTTTCCCAGACCCGATTCCAGCCACCAGCCCTGGCTCCAAGCAGGGGACAGTGCTGCGTCTCCACGTGCAGTCGCTGCAACTTCATTATTGAATTACATTAACAGGCCGCCCTCTAGTGTCATATTTTATTACTTGGGTAAAAAAAATGGGCCGGTCGGGTAAAAATGTGCATTTTGTCTCAGTGAACACCAGCAAGAGAGGCAGTCACAGCAGCAGCCAAGAAATATTTCTGTGGAGCACGTTGGAAAGTTCTCTGTCAGGTTCAAATCCCTAAAGTTTGGAGTTTTCTCCTGAGGTTCCGGAAGCTAATCGCAGAAAGCCCAGGGGAAATATCACAAATTCTGTGCAGAGTTTTCCTTTAAAATCAATGTTAACATTTCTGTGGGTGGTTACAGCAACACTGTGGTATATAGGTGCATCTATACCTTTAACATGAAGTGCTTCATTCTCTTGTACGTACATCAGTGTTATTCGGGGGGATAACAGGGAATGTCCTTCAAGGCAACACACCCAGTCCAGAGGGATTGCTTTGCTGAGGCTGAAGACAGAAAGGTGATAGACATAAGGTTACAAGCAACTATTCAGGAGTTTACAGCATTTTAGAGCTAAAACTTGAAAATACTAATGCTGAACAGACAATAGATAATTCTATGTTGTGAAATCCTTACAGACGTTAGCATTAAGTGACCAGAGCTGCCCTTACAGGGCTGGTTAGGAGTGGGAAAGGGGAGGAAGCACCTTTAGGACCGTTGCTAGAACAGGTCACGCCAACAGTTGGTGTGAATTAGCAGGTGAAGGCAGTGCACATCCATCAGCCAGCGACCTGTCCTTGTGTATTAATGTCCCCCCAAGCTGAAGCCACCTGCCCATCTTCCATTTTTCTGAGCAAAGCTGTCTCCCATGGGAGATCTGCTTGGTTGCGTGACAAAGCACCCTTTGGATAAATAATGGGAAGAATCTCAGCACCAATTGCAGGGCATCAGGATCCCTCGCTGACCCGCTGGGGACAGGGATCTGCCCCACACAGGGGACACTGATGGTGTCCAGGGATGGGTTGGGTTGCAGGAAAGGTGGGAAATTGTTTCCCTCAGGGGAATGTAATATATGCATCCTCTCTTATCCTCCAAAACCACTCTGGAATTACGGAGAGAGGAGCAGGGGAGACCCCACCTTCAAGTCCCCACACGGGTACAGAGAAAGTCTGACTCTGCTGACATCAGACACACATACCGTGACCGACGGAAACCTCGGGCAAAGCCAGGGTGCCGGGAGGCTTTAACCTGGGTGTACTTTCCCCGGTTTTGCCGTTATTTTTGCCGGTTTTGGTAGCAGGGCTGTCCCGGCCCCGCGGCCCCCTCAGGCTCCCGCGCGCTTCCCGCCGGGAGGGGGCGCAGCGCCTCTGAGGCGGTGGGGGGGGCGCGGCGCGAGGGGCGGGGCGGC
>WEKY01031034.1:141193-159706 GCA_013390045.1 Picathartes gymnocephalus
TTTTCTTTTTTTTTTTTTTTAATTTATCAAAAGAGAAGCAGAAAGCCAGGCATGTGCTTTGACTCCGTTAGGAAAATCTCGCATTCTTGCTGCACGTTTGGAAAAGTAATAGGAGGATTAGAGGCCTCCTGACAAACTCTTCCCTCCGAAGGATCAATTAGGTGGTTCTGTCATTTTTCCATAGAAAAAGGGGGCGAGCCCTGAGCTATTGCAAGCAATTTCCTATTTTATCATTTCAAGAGCTTTTATTGATACAAGTTTTGGGAAGGATTTTTTTTTCTTTTTCTTGTTTTTCTTTTTTTTTTTTGGTCAAGTTTAGGTTCAGATTTAAAGGGAAGCTCTTGAAAGTGGTTTAGAAAAGGAAAGCAAACAGAAATCCTGGTTCTGAGCATATTTATCCAAGCCCTGGAACCAAAATGGCACAAGCATTTTGTGTCATCTGTCAGGAAAAATCCAAACATTGTTCCATTTACATATCTGCTGAGGAGCTAGGAAATAGTTGGGGAACATATGCACGTCTCCTCATAGATTTACAAGCAAATGGATTGTAAAAATATTAGCAAGGGTCGCTGTAGCTGGCTTAATTTCAAAAAGATCTGCAGAAATACATTGTTTCAAAGCCTCCTTTGCAGGATTACATTATCGCAGGCGCCTTTGGGTTAGGGTTGGGGTTCTTTTGTCGTAGGGTTTTTGATTTGGTTTTTTTTTAACACCTTTTTGAAGACCAAAGGAGAATTTTGGGATGAACAGTACAGAACTGTGCGGCCCAAATTCTAGGTGCTGCTTAGAAACTGGCAGCTCTCGGAAGAGCTGTATCCTCAAACTTTGGAGAGGAGTGCAGTAAAGAAAACCCCAACTTTTTATTATCATTTTCCCAGCTTTCTGGTGTCTTTTATTTTTAGATAACTCATCCAACACTGAGGGGGGAAAGCAAATGGCTTTGTCAAATACTTTCAAAGTTTCCCTTCAAGCTAACTTGTGGAGAGATCATTGCCTTTCCTACCAGTTCCTTAAAATCCTGCTGTTTTTTAGCGAGGCTGCAGACAAGTTGCACATCTGTTAGCACACTTGCACTGACACATTTCCAAAACTTCTGGGTTTTTTTGTGGGGGCTGTAACACCACTGAAATAAAAAATGGTATTGTGCAGGAGCTGCTGCCCCCCCTCCTCCGTCCCCGCGTCCAGCCCAATTCTGTTTGATCAGTCCTGGCTGCTTTTATTTCCACTTGGACTTTGCTAATACCTCAGCGCCGAGATTGAAGCGGTGCGATTTTCCGGAGCAGCATGTTTACCAAGATACTTTGAAAGTTGGTCTGTTTATCAGTCGTTAACCTTTTCTCCTCATACACCATTTTGAAAAGACACATTGGGGTGTAATAGGAACGTGCACACCTCGCGCCCAAGCAGCGGTGCTTCTCGTTTACTTCAGCCACAGACCCTGACTTTGCACCAAAAAGCATCTTGGCTTTTTTTCCCCCTCCCTTTAAAGTGGTTTCGTGTTTTTTTTTAAATGGGTTTTTTTTGGGGTGTTGTTTTTACCTCCCCTTTCAGGTTCACATCGCAGAAATCAGCTTCAGCTCAGGTTAAAGCAACTCTCTCTTGGATGTTATCCAGCGCTGAACCCGAGCACATGAGATCAGGCAGGACAAAGCGCTGCTTAAAGCAGGAAAGTTAAAATATTTCGGGATGTACCAAGACGTGTTTGGAAAGTGGGAAGGCTGGAAGCACTGCTCTGGCTCGCTGTGGGGCTGTCGAGCCTCTCTGCTCTGTGTACCTTCGCAGATAAACTTCCACTTGACAAAAGGCCTTTTTTCCTTGACTCTCCCTGAGTGGGGAAAGGGAAGGACAGGAGGGATCAGGAGGGAGGGTTTATTATTTTTAATAGCTTGTTGAGACCTGTAGTTTTTATATTTTTCTTCTTTTTTCCCCCCTCGCCTCCCCCCCCCCCTCCGTGAGAGCTGTTTCTGGTGGGTGAGAGCAGCTCCATGTGCTGGGATTGTGCCTCCTCTCACTTTTTGAATCTGCCGACTTCAAACTCCCAGCAATTTTTTTTTTTTTAAACTTTATTGAAATTTGAAACTATCATCTTTTCCCATAGAGGAGGGGAGAAAAAAAGAAAAGAGGAATGTGCCAATCACTGGAGTGATTTATTTTATTTTACCTGCTTTTATTTTAATAATTATTCATAGTACTTTGATTGCTGCCGCTCTGCTCTAATGATGTATATTGTGCTGTTAGGAAAGTTTTTAACAATCTGTGTTTAAAATAAAAATAAATGTAATGGTGCTACCTACAGATTTAAGTATCTACAATTCTGGGGCCACTTAGAAGAAGTGCAGTGAAAGCTTTTGGGAAGTCAGCAGAACGTCTTGAATTACGACAGGATTTTGCTGATAGATATTTCTACTATTGATTTCTCAATTTTTCATAACTTCTAAAAAGAACAATGCAAATTAAAATAAAGTGTTGAAAGGAAGTAAGACGCCTGTTTTAATAACCATATTTGCACGACCCACAGTGATTTGGGTAGGAAATTTACTCCATGGGATAATTTTAAAAAAAAGTTAGTTTGTTAATCTGAAAAATCCCCAATGTTTTCTTGCACAGGGATGGGCAGCGGGTGGCTTTTCCCATGCTGGGGAAAACGTTGCACAAATTACTTTATTTTTCCCTCCTGGAGGGCCCAATCCTGAGAAAAGGAGGAACTGGAAGCAGGGATGTCCCCAGCACGCAGTGCTGGATCAGGCCCCACAGACTGGATACGTTTTTGTGTGCAGCCTGGAGTTCGGTCATTCATTTATGCAAGGATAAAACAAGAAGCATGGCCCCAGTATATTATAATATGTTTTGATATCTTTGTCTGATTTATGTAATACTTTCTGAGGGGGAAAAAAAAAAATATATATATATATAATTATTTTAAAAAAAAAGCAAGGGGTCTTTCTCGCCTTTTTTTAGTGTCAGCATAATTTTAATTGCGATTATTTTTGTGCCAAGGGAAAGGGGTGATCTTTAACTCCTCGTTACACAAAGCAAGCAGTGTCTCTGGATGGCCAAACTAACTTTCCGAGTAGGGCATTTCTTTTTAAATATCTGAAAATCTGACACAATTAATAATTCTTTACGTATTCGTACAAGTTGTGCTACAGTTTTCTGTTACCGCATTTTTCAATTTTTCCTGGGTTTTTTGGTGCGTTTTTTTTTTTAATTTTATGGGAAGGCTCAGAGTTTGACTTTCCCTAATATGCTCAGATATCAAGGTTTTGGTTTTTTTTAACTAAATAGAAACAAAACTTCTTTTTTTTTTTTTTTTTTAAAGATAAATGGCAAGGCTTGCTTTTTCTGGGATTTTACTGTTAGTTATGATTGCGCTCGCGGGATAAATCGACCGCGGTACTTCTCGTTCCCTTCACTGTTTAGGAACCAGAGTGAAAACCACCCTTCATTGTAATTGTATATACAGCTATAGTGGCATTTTACTCTTCTGCCGGCTGCTATTTCCAAATATATCTTAGGGAAAGTTTTACTATACTTTAGACTTCCCCATACAAACATTGATTGGCATCCAAATGTTTAGGATTTGCCAAATTGGCGGGCAAACGCTGGCTACACTGCAAGCAGCGGGGTCAGGGAGAGAGCAAAGGGAGATACGCGCTCTGAGAGTGGACTTGCAAAGGAGTTTTTAGCTTTTAACTCGTTCTGCCTTTTTTTTTTTTTTTTTTTAAAAGGTTTAGGGACTGGGGAATCGGCGCCAGCATTGCACCATCTCCATCTGGGCACTTGGTTGAAGTTGGACCCTGTTTTTGGGGGGCGGGAGTGGAGATTTCGGCTCGGCGCAAAGGGAAGCGGGGATGCAGCGGTGGTGGGTTTGGGATCCATCAGCGAGGGGTCCCACAGCCCTTAAAATTTATCAGCACCCTCCTAATTCTCACCATCTCACAAAAGCCCCACTTTTGAAGGCTCTTTGTTGATGGTTTCGGTGACATCAACCCTTCTCTATAACTTTTTTCAGGATGAATTTCATCCCTTCATCGAAGCACTTCTGCCTCACGTCCGAGCGTTTGCATACACGTGGTTCAACCTGCAAGCCCGAAAAAGAAAATACTTCAAAAAACATGAAAAACGCATGTCAAAAGAGGAAGAGAGAGCCGTGAAGGACGAACTGCTAAGTGAAAAACCCGAGGTAAAGCAAAAATGGGCATCCAGACTTCTGGCAAAGCTCCGGAAAGATATCAGGCCTGAATTTCGGGAGGATTTTGTTCTCACAGTCACAGGAAAAAAGCCTCCGTGTTGCGTTCTTTCCAATCCAGACCAGAAGGGCAAGATGAGAAGAATTGACTGCCTTCGCCAGGCAGATAAGGTCTGGAGGTTGGACCTTGTTATGGTGATTTTATTTAAAGGTATTCCGCTCGAAAGTACTGATGGCGAGCGCCTTGTAAAGTCCCCACAGTGCTCTAACCCCGGGCTGTGCGTACAGCCCCACCATATAGGAGTTTCTGTTAAGGAACTCGATTTATATTTGGCATACTTTGTGCACGCAGCAGGTAAGTGCCTTTCTCTACAACCTTCTCCAACTTTTCGGTTATCTCCGTGCCGGGTGCCGTGTCCCGGCAGCGGCTGCATGAGCCGGGAAGGGAGCTGGGGATACCGGTTATTGCTCTCCCAGGGTGGCGAGGAGGGTGCCAAAACTCCCCCCCTCCCTTTTATTTTTTTTTTCATGGGGTTTTTAAGCTGCATAAAAATGGCTCTTGTCTTCCGCGGTTAACAGCATTTCAGGCATCCTTCGCAGGTGTTATCCTAAATGTTGTCCTAGGAGTGCTCGCAGCCGGATGCAGCTTCCTTAATTGTAATTTTGGGGGAAAGCAGATAGATTTTAATTTAAATATTTTTTTTTTAAAATAAAATTTGTATATGTTACGCACGAAGTAGTCCAGGAGGGCTAGAGATGCTTGAGGCCTGTGGGTCAGGAGTACCAGGTATCCTTACCCGACAGGGATGAGACGGGGAGCGTAAATCCTGCAGGATAGGGCTTGGAGGGAAAGAAGAAGACAGTCCCTTGATAACAAACCTAGTCATCAGGTCTGAGTGGGCATGAAACAAACCTGTGGGTAATCCTAGGGGGAAAAGGAGACATTTAAACCCCCTGAAATATCACAATTTATACACCTAAAAGCTAAGCAGGTCTTGAAAAAAATTCCTGATTTGACAATACTGTGCTTATGAGGAGGGCCTGGGATGTTTTAACGTGTGATGAAAATCTTGGGATCCAGCACAAAGTACACTCTGCCTGTGGCGTGACTCAATGTGCCCAGAGGATGTGTAGTATGTTGGCTGGGTAAAATAATATACTCAGGTAATTCACCTGAGTGATTGTAGTGCAGAAAAATGTGCGTGTGAAATGTGAGGCCCCAGGTTTCACCTATGGGATATGTGGGTCCCCCAGCATATCCTGACTTGTGGGTTGAGGGGCTGGACAGGCTGGAAAAGCAGAGGAGCAGGGGGGAGACGAATCATATTAGTAGAAACCGCTTCTGTATAAATATTTATTGGTAAGAAAACCAAGTTAATTACAGCCCAGGGAGCCTGCATTTCCCATGCCAACTTCTTTCAGAGGGTCTTGCAGAAAGTTTTGGCTTCCCCAAAGTTTTTCTGCGCTAAGTCCCTGCCATGGTTGTTGTGTTAGGCAATGTCGCCGCTGGGATTTTACAGATATGATCCCTGTTCGGAAATAACTTTAGAGTATCCTCATGGTATTTCCTACAGATAAGCTGCAACATTTACTTTGCACTTCGGTGTGAGGTGGTAAATCATGCTGCACGTTTATGGTGAAAGGGAAGTAGGCAAATATTGAGGAAAATTATTTATTTACTCTGCGCTTTATTATGGCCACCATGAAGGAAGGATTATGGATAAATGGCTAACTGAAGGGAGCTTGGGGCTGGGGCATTTCAGGTCACCTCCCATTCCATCACCAGCCCTGAGGGGACCATGTACTCACATCCCGTTTGTCTGCCTCAGTTTCCTCCTTCGCATGTCGGAGCAGGGTGATAAATTTAAAATGCTTTGATATCCAAATAGAAGCTATAAACTTCTATTTACTGATCTACAGCACGCAGGGTTTTTTTTCATTATTTAGATTTATATATAGCGTGGGGCTGGTAAATACTGGTCCATATTATATTTCCCAGGCCCTTCATGGAGTGCACAAATTGTTGATCGAAACCAATGGTCTTGGCTTAGCTTGCATGTAGGGTCACAGAAATGTAGGATGGGGAGAAAAGGACCAAACCCAGGGGTGGGAGTATTTCGGGGAGCTTCAAGGGATCTCTCCCTGTTGTAACAGTCGGGCAATAGACATTATAAAAGTTCAATATTGTGATTAGGGATATACCATCTTATCAGCACGCCAGTGGCAAACAGTAGCCTTGAGAGCGAACTGTTATTTATTCCTGCCTTCATCATCAACAGGCAGCGATCGCACCGATTGTACTTCGGACTCGGCGTTTGCCGCGAAGCCTGGCCACGGTTTTTTGGGGTTAGATTTGGGGATCTCTGTGAGCAGCCATGTGCCGATGCAGAGTGCACCGCGCTGTGTTTTCGGCCGTTGTTTGCTGATTGCACGCATCGCATTGTGCTCTCAATGTAGGAGCGTGTGCTGGTGTATTCCTGCTAAACCTCAGCGGGGAGGGGGACAAGATGATTTTTGGGAGGTGACACAGCGTGGTCACTGTCTATATGGCTTCACAGAAGTGTACCGAAAGCCTTGTGTAGAGCTACCTCTTTTTCTTCCCTCCTTTTTCCTGTTTTTTTCCCCCCTCCGATGTATCCCAGCAGTCTTTGTTACACCTGAACATTGGCCAAGTTGACAGCCATTGGTTCCCGCAGACCCGCAGTAATGGCAGCTTGTGCCGGGTGCGCAACAGGAAAATTACAAAAGAAAAAAATATTAAGGGTCCTTTGTCTCCAACTCCATCAGACCTCACTCCCCAAATGTATGGACCGAGGATTTATAAGGAGGAAGTCACCAGCGCTAATATTAGGTAGGCTGGTCAACTTACATATATAGCGGATTTGACAAGCATCTGCTATAGTACAGAAGATTTGTAAACACTAAACAATGTTTTTACCTCCTTAAAAGTTTTGAGAAGTTGCCAGTATTGGCAGGAGGCACAGACTCCGAAACGTGCTTGAAGATACGTGCCAAAACCATTGTGACCTTTTCACCCATAGTGCTTACTTCTCTTTTTCTTGTGGGTTTTTTTTTTGTCCCCCCACTTTTCGTCTTCTTTTCTTGGGGGGAGTATTCTGTTCCAAGATGCCCTTATTCAAGATGACTTCGGCATCAAGATGTCCCTTTCCTTCTAAACATGTAGGATAATTATTGCTTTGAATCCACGCTTTTCCTTCAGTAGGCACTATCATCTGTAAGGGAACACATGTGCACAGATTTAAATAGTGCTTCTTACAAAGCTACTGAAATCAATTATTCTCTTTAAGAACTGGCTAGAAAGAGAAAACAAAAGTATGCAAATAGGCAAGCTACATGTCATTTTCATTAAAAGGATAAAAAAAAGAAATTTAAAAAAAAAAAGGAAAGGAAGATCGGTGCTTTGTGAATTAGAGGTTGACCAAAAAATGTATTGAAATCTAGAGTATTGCTCTCAGTTTGCAGTTTCTAATCTGCTTAACTAAAAGCAGGCAGCATTTTCATACCCTGAACTTGGGTTTGCTTTTTAGTTTTCACTTATTCTGCTCTTGTATCAAATGACAAGTTGGAAACCATTGTGGCAAACCGTTTTCTTTGTGGGAGTCGAACAGTAAAGCTAATTTATGACCGGTCCTTTACCAGATGATCTGTATCAGAATCTACAATATACTAGGCACGTGGCAAGGTCACAATTTAAGTTGTTAAGGTCACAACCTTAGCCACCAGGCATTTGACCTTTTAGATAAAGTTAACCTTTGTTCATTAGTAGGCACTCAACCGAGAACTTTCTGGAGTTTTTTACTGCTTTGGAGTTCCTCCCGCTAATGTGATCAGATTGGAGAACAGATTCGCAATAGAAGTAGTTAAATTTTCTGAGAGGTCACAGTTTTTAGAGACTTCTCCAGTGGCTGAAGCGGGATGGTGGGCCAGGAGGCAATGCAGCAATGCCTGGTTTATTTTTTTGGCCAGCCATCGTTATGCGCTTCAGGCGAGAATTAGGCTCGTGAGGTATTTGTGGCAGAGAAAATCTTTTAATCTTTCAGAAGGACATTTAAAAATCCCAAATTTAAGAAAAAGTGTGGGGCTAGGGTTTTATTTACGCGAGCTCGTTTTTCTGTTTGTGTTTAGCCTCGAAGGCAGCGAAGATGCCAGAACTCAGCCTTATTTCTGTGACTGAAAATTTATTTAACCTCTGGATGTGCTCTGTGGCTAATTGCTGGGCAGTGGTATATAGCACACGACCTTGAACTTTAAGCTAGACCCATTTTATGTTCCCGTCAACAGATTTAAAATATTCTACTTGGACCACTATAAAGAGGCATCGATGGGAATAACCCAAAGATGAGTTAATGCAAAAGCCCCCATACTTGTGGCGGTTTCGGGGGGTCCGAGAGGTACCTGAGGCTTTGTGCCATAATCTTTTAGTACAATTGGTATTGATTGTTGCTGCATTAATCCTGTTAATAGCTGCAGCCAGGCCGAGTGTCGCAGGGGTGGCAGAAGTGTCCTGACAATACCGTACGTCACCGAAAGAGCTGCAGCGCCTTGAACTCGCGATTGCTGCTCTGCAAAAGTGGAGCGTTCAACGGTGGAAACTATTGCTGGCTCATACAGAAACACACACCATATTGTTTACTTAATTATGCCGGAGCGAAGGCTCATTTTTAATTATTTAGCTGACTTTCTCGCTCTGCTCTGATACCACATTTATTATTTAATTTGAAATCAAAAGGGCTTGCGCTCCTGTTAGTTTTTGATGCATTTTACTTTTGTTTTGGCTACGTTATTGTCATTCCATCGTACGGTAATCCAGATAGCCGTGATATGCAGATTGGCCAGATGGTCATGTTAACAGATTGAGAACCTACTTCCCACTGCTAAAGAGCAGGTGTAAGATCAGTGGGCTTTTTTTTTTTTTCCTTCTCCTTTCCTCCTAAGTTTCAACCAAAATGCTCTTTAGACAGATCATAATGGTAGTTAAAAAGGGGCACATTTCAAATGGTGTTTGTTCTGTGGAGATAATGCGTAATGTATATGTCATTTTTACGCATATCTGAAGACTTTTAAAGCATACATGACATTCCGTCCACCTATAATGCTTTGAAAAACCTACTTCTAGCTCATGGCTGTTCCAATGTATATCCAAAGCAGTCCTTAAAGTTTTTTTCTGCAAACAGACTGCATTTACTCTTACCAAAAAACCACTTCAAGCAGCTTTGCAGCAGGTATTTCACATGTGTTCCCTGCACAGGGCTCCCAATGCATGCCCAGGAGAACCTGAGCAGATCAATGTTCAGTTGAGATTTTAATGTTTGTGGGCTGATAGAGTTGTTTTTCTGCTCCATTATTTTTTGCCAAAGTGAGACATCTGTAGCTTTAAAGAAAAAAAGTGACACTAAGACATCTCACAGTGTTTCTGCCCTCAAGGAATGAAAGGAGAAGGCAGATTTTGTGTCGTTTTAGCCTTACAAAAAGTACCCATAAAAAGTCAGTGGTGGGAGCCTGGGTCCCTATCTCAGTCGGGAGAGGTGAGGAGAGGACAGCTATAGCTCCTCAACACCCCGAATTTCATGCACCCACCTATCATGGGCACACATGAGACACAGTGACCTGCACGCCCTGTGTGGCACAGAGAGATATCCCCATCTTTGGTTGCTCTCCTCTTTGGGGAGCAGGACTGCAGCCACGAACAGGGTGGGAGCTGACAGAAGCAGGATTTAGGTGGGACAACTGTTCTCCCTGTGCGGGTGTAACTGAGCCGGTGAGTATCCGTGATAATTCAGATACTAACTGGTGCAGCACTCGGGACGGCCTGCTCTATCACGAACCCCTGGCAGGAGTTCAGTCATGTGGTTTAGCTTTTCCCTTTCTCCAACAACAACAACAGCAACAACAAATAAACACGGGATAAAGGCGTATTTCATATACCCAGGATGTTTTCCAGGTGATGGGTTCGGACAGTATAAGGGTGTGTTATTTCCATGCCTCCTTGCTTCGAGGTGCAGAAGCAGGAGAAGCTTCTGCAGCTGTGAGTGGTAAGAAAGTTGCCCAATGCTTCTGGCTTTTCTACAAGAAACTGCACTTTTATATTTCCCTTCTTTTCCACCCAATGATGAATAGCATTAATTTAGATCTATTTAAGGCGAGTGTGGGAGAAACCACAATCTTTGTTGTGGTCACTGCTGTACACAGCGGGGCTGAATGTTTCTCTTGGTTGAGGCCTCAAAGCTGAATCTGGAGAACCCAAAACATCGTGTCAGCTTTTCAAACCCTTCAAAGAGACAGTGGAGTCCTAATTGTTTGTAAAACCTGCTATTTATTATTACAATTATGTATTTTCTCCCCATTTGGATGTAAAGGAAAGGGCATCCCTCGCTTTCTGTGCCTTGAGCTTCTTCACAGCTCCTCCTCCTCCTCCCCCTGATGCTTCTGGTTCAGGCACGGGTAAGGTTTTTACAACCAGCAAACAAACCCCATCCCTCTGCTCCAAAACCTCTCAACCTCTCCCCAAGAGCCTGCACTTTTCTACACATGTGGGACCCTCCAGGCCTCAGGGACTGTCCCCAGCAAAATTGACTTTGGGGACATCCTCACAGGGAGCCATGGCTCTGGCTCTGCTCCTGCTCCTTTCCTCACAGACAAGGGCTGGAGCTGATGATTAAATTACAGGCTGTAAATTCAGGGGAAATTATTTTAGCCTCCTAACAGCAGCCGACCCGGACATTTCCTTACGCCAGTGAGGGCTTATGGTAGATAAGCTTTGTCGGTGGACTAAAATTCATTTTAACTGCTTTGGTTTTCCTATTCATGTGGTGCAACCCCATCTCTGGTTGTTGTTAATTGTCGCCTGTATTATGGGAGCCACCAAGAACTGTGACTGACATCAGCACCTGGGTCATGGTGCCTTGGCTGTGTGGGGCAGTTTAATCCCAGCGAGTTCTTTTGGGGCTTGCAGCATTTTATTCCTAATTGCAAGGGCAGCACCTGGACAAACCTGGCATCACAGTGTAATAAATTTCAAAGAGAAAACAGAATATTACATATATTAAGTGTTTTGAGCTACCCTTGCCCCATGTCCCTACCCCAGGGGTGGATGTAAGGCGCCTGAGCTCAGCCCTGTGTCCAACCATTGTGGCTCGGGATGTAGGAGCAGCATGTGGCATGTAGAGCGGGTGGATTCGGGCTGGATTCAGGCTGGATTCGTAGCCGCTGCCTGTAAAACACACGAGGGCCTCCATTTTGTGTGCCAGGCTCTCACATGCGAATCAAAATGGAGAGCGGCGTGGTTGAGTTCGGCCTAGAGCGAAGCATGTGGGCTCATGTCGCCCGTGGTCCCAGTGCCGCCACGGTGCACCCAGACCCACAGCGAGACCAAGAGGGGTTTCCTGAGCTTGTGCATCCATCAGTTCCTCCTAAAGGGTGTTGATCTCTTCTCCATTATTATCCACCCTCCCAGCCCGAGTGCTGTCCCGGTGTCATGGCCGGGGCCGGCGCGAAGGCCCCGGGGAGTCGTTCCTCCTTCCTGCGGGTTTCGGCACACATCAGTGCCATTAGATCAGTGAGATAAAATCAAGACGGGTTTAATGACAAGCTCTTCTGAAAGTTTCCTGGACTTTATTGTTCATAACTTGGACTTGAGTCGGGTTATTTACACATGAGGATTAAAAAGCTGCAAACAACTATGTGATTTTTAGGGGCCGAAAGCAATTAGCATATGTGGGTAGGAGGATACACGGCATGTCTGCGTTCCTTTAAAATATAAATCACAGTTATTTAATTATGCTTGGAGAGGGCAGATTTAAGGATATACTGCAAAATGCATTACCTATTATACCAACACGATAATCTTATTAACCTTGCTTTCTACTTTTTAATTTTATTGTGCACCCTGTACAACTCTTATGATATCAAAAATAATTACTTGGAGAATACATGATGTCAGAGGTCCAATATGACATTTATCTTCACAGTGAGGAGACAGCTCTCTTGTGCATTGCATCGCAGCTCGGGAGGCACTCGGCAGGTCCACATGGGGGGAAGGAAGCAGGGATGGGTGTCACCAGATGCTCTTTAATGCACAGAAGTGTGTTTACAGATTTGTGTTGTAACCAAGGGATGGCTTGACCAAACTTGAGGCAATTCTCAGGCCTCCTCAGATATGTTTTACTTGCTCATGCCACACAACTCCTGTAGGTGAGCCAATATTTCAGGGCGGCTCCATGCATCAAGCCCCGATCCCAACTGGATCTCCTATTAAACCCTGAATTCTCCATCCCATGTCTCTTTTTTTAGTTTGGTTTTTTTTTTTCTTGTTTTTTTTTTAAATCCATCTCTCCTAATGTTTGAGATGTGTTGATATTTCCCCCTTTATTTTGGAAGGGAATGGGTGAGGGTGAGGGGAAACAAATGCCATAATAATATCCCTTTTCAGAAGAATATAGTTTAATTTTGTGTGTGCGTGCAGCAGCTGCCATTGGCAAGCTGTCGTCTTTGTTGCCATGGGCTTTTTTTTTTGGCATGCGTGCCAGAACATGATTGGATGTTTCAGCATGTTCATGTTTTGGGGTGAGATATATCCGTAGTGAAGCACAAAATTATCATGGGGTTGGTGGGTGTCCAGAGTGGGGTTATTTGGCCAGGTGAACAGGCTGTGCTGGAGAGGGTCATGTGGGTGCAGTACCTGGTGGTTGTTTGGTCAGTGAGAGAAGACTTACTGGTGCTCTGGATTTTTTGATGATGTAAAAAGGTGGTTTGAAAGTATCACAGAAGGGTTTATCACTGAGGTCTCCTCCAGCATGACACCCTCAGAGGGCAGTGGGAAGCCTGGTGCTACCTGGGCGCACTGCTCAGTGGGTTTCACCTGCCCATCTCACTCACCTGGTGCATGGGGAGGTTTTGTCCATCCCTGACTCTTGCTGTGACTGTAGGGAGCTAGATATTGGCACAGAGACGTGCCCACAGGAGTGGAACACACCTTCCACAAGTGTAAAACCAGCCTGGCATTCACCCATGTGAGCTGCAGGTGACAGCACATCCTCCAGGCCTGCCACCATGTCACCAAGCCCTGGCCACAGAAAAGAAGCCAGTGTTGTTTCTGCTCTTCGGTTTAGTCCATTTGTCATATCCATAATATGCCCATAGCATCAGTATCTAAACAAAGTCTAAACCTGTTCTGCACTGTCCTCTGTGCTGTACATCTCTCTTCTCATCCCAGCCCCTGTCACCCCGCTTTCAGTACAGTTGGACTTGGTGTTCTTAAAGATTTTTTTCAGCCCCAGCAATTCCATCATTCTAAGTAGCACACAACGGGAAAGCAGGCGTACTCTTCAGCCCAGGAAACCCACCATGTGTAATCATTGCCAGGTGAAAAATGCATTTACAAACTTGTGAGGAATATTTCACAGGGAGGCATCTCCTTACAGCTAAACTCGGGAAAGACCCTGGCAAGGGGAAAGTTTTCAGGGCAAATCCAGGCTCTGTGCACAGTCTGCCAAAGACTTCAGGAGAAACAAGGGGTGAAGAGCTAAATGCAAAGTGTTGGGACAGCCTCCTTCATGCTGTGTTTTTCTGCATCTACCACTTTAATCTTGTGCATGAGGGACAGATAATGAGTTGCCTGAGCTTTGTAATAAACATCGTGTCTGGTTAAATCACCATTTTTGTGTTTAAAATACCTTGTAATGCACTGAACGAACAGGAATGCACTCCTGTAAGGGTATCAAAAGACAAGTTAGATAGTTGCTACTTTTACTGTCAAGATAAACACTCACTTTGAAGATTTTAAAGCAAAAAGACATTGTGAATCATATTTCGTCCTAAGGGTATTCACTCGAAATTTGTCTGATCTTTTTACCTAATAAGGTTTTAATTTGATATAGAAGGAAATGGCCAAATCCCCAAGTGATACTGGAAACATAGGGTAAAATTTAAATTTAATTCAGGTTTGGTTGGTTTTGTTTTTTTTCTTTTAAGGCCAAGTAGTTTCAGTAAATCAGAAGAATGGATTCTTTGTATTGGGATGCTTTTCTCAAGCTCAGCTATTGTTGGGATGCTTTTAGGGAGGATAGCCACTGCAATGCTTTTATTGTGTGGTGATGAGGACTTTTCCTTACGCCACAAGGACTTCATTAAAAATAGCAAACAAACCTATTTACGTTCTGTTTTTGTGTCAAAAAATGAAAAGCAGTTGTTGCTTATCTGAAAAGTAAATCCTGCATAATTTTACTTGAAAGTTTGACAAGCAGTTTGCCTGGTTGGGGCAGTATCAGCCTCGGTAGCAGCTGAACCCTTGCAGGCAGAGGTTGGGTATTTTTGGAAAAGTTGGGAAAAACACACAGAAATCAGTTAAGAGTGGGATTTTTGTAATCAAGATTTTTTTTTTTTTTTCCTTTTTCTTAGAGAAGGACATCCCCTTCGACAGTTCTGATTCAGGTTCTTTCCAGGCAGGTGCAGTTGCAAACACCCAGCCACAGAGCTCGGTGCTGTTTGGGGGTGCACACTTGTGTCTCAGAAGTGCATCTTCAAGGTGTCTGTTCTTTCTAACCTAGATTTATGAGCATGATTTCTAATCAAAATAATATGTTCAACTCCCACTTTAAATATGGACATTGTTTCCTTTTCAGTCAAAAGCCGGAGGGCAAAATCATGGTGAGAACTGAGGGGACTGAGTGGTTTTCCATGTGCGTGGTCTTTAGTAATAAACTCTCCCCTGGAAGAGTGAGGTGTGTCTCACAGTGAGCAGCCCCCGGGTGTGAAGCTGTCTGTCCGTGGGATGAGGATGGTATGAGCAGGGTCCCTGTCCCATGCCAGAGCTGGGTTACCTCCTGTGGTCCCGTGCAGAGGGAGGGACTCTTTGTGTGCTCCTATCTCCCTGCAGCCTGCTGATGGCCCTGGACGAAAGCAAGTATAGAGAGTTTTCATTCCTGAATGTCCTGTTGGTAGGGTAGGTTTCCATGAGATGGATTGCTAAGGAATTGTTGCTTTTCTCCCCATTCCTCGCTGGATCTCTTCCCAGTTTTGCCCTTTGCAAGCGGCTTTGTTTGCCCAGGGCTCGGGTCTGAGTTACCTTGGCTACACGGTGCCTTCATCATGAGTTTGTGCAGTTCATCCCAGTTTGGGGCTTCGGCAGCTCTAGGGGTGCCCGAAGGGAAGGCAGGAGCACCCGTGATGCAGAGCTGGGATACACAGGGCATTTAGAAAGAGCAAAATGAGTCAGAGTTTGAAAAGAAAACGGGATGTTTCTGTCCACACGGTTCTAAAATACAGGGCAGCGATGCCTCAGAGCTGATAAGTGGACTTTGAAAGCCTCAAAAAACTTTCTCTGATTGCAGAAGCAGTATTTAATATTAATAATATTTCCTCATTAAAAAGGGTGAAGGGTTTCTCAGACAGTCTTGGTCATGTACGTAGTTCTTTTGAACAAGCTTCGTCTACCTTAGCAACTTCTCCAGGGAACTTTCCAGCTCTGTGCTGGGGCCACTGGTGCAGCTCGAGGATGGGTCAGTGGCCAGGGAGGATTTTAACATTTTAATTGCCTTCCTACACTGGTTGCGACGATGACCTGTTTGTTTGGTGTATATCTCTTTTTCATATTTTTTAAAAAAAGGGGGGAAAAAAAGAAAACAAAGGAAGTACAGTGCTGTGCACAGAACAGTTATTAAAAACAGTTGGGAAGCATATAAAAGGTACTATTTGTGTGAGAAACGGGACAGCTGTGATGGTCTATTGGGAAAGTGTGTACAGATGGTGGTAGGGAGGGGAATGATGACTACATGGCTGATAAATGAAATACAAAAAGCATTAAATTGGTGATCTTTTTAAAGAGTACAATTTTGGTGAGCAGTTTTGGTGCATCATTAGGGCTCTTTGTCTGCCTCTTATTTTGCCAGGAAGTGCGACTATCGCTGCACATTTGTGCCTCTGATTTTGTTTACAAATAAGGAGCTTGTTTAATAAATCACATACCATGGAATTATTAAAGAAGATAATTAAGCACACGGGTTTTTCCTACATTGGGAATGGGCATGGGATCGTCCTAAAGACCTGACAATACCAGAAATGCAGTTGGGCTCAAATTAGTTATGGTAACACATGGGATTTCCTGGAGCCTAAACAGATTTCTTTGTTTTGCAAGAATTGGGACCGGCAGTGCAAGCCGGGTTTGGGAACGGAGGTTTCAGCATTTCAAAACCATGGAAGGCAAAGCACTTGACATTTTCCCTTTATTTTATATTATTTTACAGTCCCAAAGGTGATGGCACCCAGTGATGGGTGCCCAGTCATGGTATCTGGGAGTTTCTGGGGCTCCCAGGGGAAGCAGGGACTCCTCTTTTGGAGTAGGCAATAAAGGGAAGAGGGGTAGAGGAAGAGTTGGAGATAAATTTTTTCCCTGTAGTTCACAGGAGAAGGATCATCATCTTCCCATCCTTAGCAGAGCTTTATCCCATCCTTTATGGGATATCAGGGGCTGATGGACATAAAGGCAATATCTGTGTATTTCTGCACACTGCCATAGAGATGGTCACTCAAACGCTGTAAACCTCGGCATGGAGAGTTTTTAAACTAATGAGCAAAATAATCCCCCTCCTCCCAGCATTTCGTCCAGTTTCCAGCTGAAATAATTCCCGGTTTCCCTTCTCCTTCCCTCTCACCCACCCGTTGCTTCGTGTTCCTGCTCATTGTTTCTGGGTGCCATCAACAGATGAAAGCATTTTCCTTAATAATAAATAGTCTTTGGTAACGCCGCGCTTTTCCATGACCCAGACGGGTGTCTGGCCGCGCCATGAACCCCGGCCATGTCATTGTCCCTCCCTCAGGGGACACAAACCACCGGCAACCTCAGATCCCTGTCTCGGGTGGCTTGAAGTGCAGCAAAAACGGAGTTCACCAAACCTCCGTAACCAGAACCAGCTCACAGGGAATTCTTCCAATTTTTTTTGTTGGTTGCAGGCTTATTGATGGTCTGAATTTTCTTGATTTACAAACCTTCCAAAACTTCAACATGCCACTTTGGGGATTATTTCTTCTCCTGACACAGTATCACAAACTCCTCTTGTTACCAGATTTGATGAATGACATGTTTCACTGTGTTGCCTTTTGGGCCAAGCCAATATTCTTCTGCATTTTCTTGAAACGTAGAAGAAAGGAAAGATTTTAAAAAGGTTTAATGTGAAGAAAATGTATGACAACTTGATAGATTGCTTGGGATTTGAGTGTAGTAATTGTATAAAGTAGGTTGCAATTTTTTTACAGATGCAGTATATTAAAAAGAACAATAGACAAAGAGATGTAAAGCACGAGGATGGAGAAACCATCTTGGCCAACCTCTGCAAATTTGTTCCAAATTTCAGTTATTAAATATCACAAAAACATGTTCATTGCAGTAACACTGTACGTTTTCTTGGCTGCTCGGATCTTGAGTCATTTAAGGGTTTTTTGTACACCTTGACGTAAATACACTTCATCTCTTACCAAGAACACACTCTGCTACGTTTGCAGGACACAGTGGAAGGATAATTTAGAAATATTCAGGCATGTATGAAATACCTGGATTTAGAGGTGATTCGTTCCAGTAAATGTGTTATTTTTAATCAGTTTGAATGCATGCTCTCCTAGAGCTTCACTAAGTAGACGATCCAAGAGCTCTTCTAAGAGCTGCACTGGTGGGTACCCAGAGGCAACAGAAACAAGCAGCTGTTCAAGATGCTGCTGTGGTGCCTCTTGGTGATACTGGTCCAAGTTTATTAGTCTTGGCCTTGCAACCTCATCACTTGCAGATGCAAACAAGGAATGATAAAGTCTCTCTCCTCCTTTTCCGCAGTGCAGAGTGTGTATTGTACAAGGTGTCTGCTTAAACCTCCCACAGAAAGTCAGATTTCTCTGCTGTCTTGCACATGAGTGGTTTAACCCACCATCCCTGAGAGCAGAATTAGGCTCTGAGCTGCTGGGCCTCGGTTCTGGATCTCCTCCCTCCAGAGCCTCATCAGAGCAGCCAAGTGCAGAGTCCACTCCCTGTTATTCAGCTGCTATTTCAATCTCTCCTTTGGGGTGTGCTGCCAACCACAAGGGGAGGGCAAGGACAAAATATCTGGATTCCCTGGATACTGCCCCACGAAAGAAAGAAAGAAAATTTTGAAAGAAAAGGTTAATTCTTCCTGAAGTGGTGATTTGTGTCTTTGATTAGTTACTAATTTTGCACTCACTAAAATAATTCTCTAATAGTCGCAGTTGACGGGAGAGCCCAGCTACATTGTATGGCTGTGATTTACAACTTGTGTTTCCAAACTCTTCTCTTTCTTTTTTTTTTT
>WEKY01031034.1:159732-177080 GCA_013390045.1 Picathartes gymnocephalus
TTTTCTCTAGGGGTCGTGGTCTTGCCCAGAGGACCCTCAGCTCCATTTGACATCAGGTAGTGCCCAGCCCCAGAGCCAGAACCCTGTCCCCGATGGGGACCGGGCAGAGTGATGTTACTCCCATCAGCAGACTACAGGAAGGCAACTATTAAGAGTAGAAAGCTATTAAGCAGTCAGGTTTTTATTATGCTTTAGTGTTTTGTTTAAGTCTGTTCTTAATTGGTTGATTAATGTAAGTGAAGTCCTTTTCTCCCCCACCATCTCTACAGATGGCAAATGGTAGGTCCCAACTGTCATTGTGTGCAAAAAAGGTTATGGTTCAAAGTCAGAGATCCAGAGATACCACGATAATCAATCATAGGAACTTGCCTCACTGTGCCCAGCCAGGCAAAAGTTAGGCTTGGTAGGAACATTCCCTTCAAACTCATCCAGAGGAATTGCTTTACACTTTATTTTGAGGTGGGGGGGACAAGTTGCTGCAAAGTTCTTGTGGCTGGATCCAGGGCATTTCAACAAAGCTCGGCAGAGCCATGGCGCCGGCACGCGTAGCCGGGGCTTTTCTTCTCCTCAACATCCTTCTCCTTGGCAGGGGCTGTATGGAAGCAGGAGGTCCAGCCTGTGAATCTCACTGCTGAAAAATGAGTCCAGCAGAAATAAGACCAGGGTGTCTGCTTTAGAGAATTGCCTTCAAATACATATCTTTGAAACGTTTTTCTTTTTTTAATCTAAGAGGATGATTTATTAAGGCTAACTTCCTTCTCAGGATGAAGCATAGAATTATGTTTCTGGTATCGATCTCTAAAGAGGATTTGCATTTTATTCATACTATAAAAGTGCTTTTAATGGAGACATCGCGGTAATTGAATTTATACTGTGTGTAACTATCGAAGTATCTTTTTAATTATTTTATGTTATGTAATACAATAACTAAATCTAAAGCCTGTGAAAGGGAATGGCTGTACTTTGTCCTTAGGAGTAACATATATAGCTTTTAATATTCTAACGGTGGAATGCAGTTAAGGACATTCTTTATTTGAGGGAAAAAAAAGAGGGGGGAGAGAGAGAGAGGAGAAAGATTTCATTACATTCAGCACAGTATGAGACTAAGTCAAAGTAGTTTTGCTAATTAAATTCAATTGCTATCCATTAGACCAATGGAATGAGATGAATCTACCATATAGCTGACACAGCACAGGTATGCAATTTGGCTAAATGGCCATTCCAGAGCTGCAGCACGCTCTCCTCCGCTCGCTTGCATTTCAGGCTCACCATTTCTGCACGGAGCGGAGCCAAGCAGCCCCGACGCATCTCGGGGAGCACGGCCACGTGTTGGGATACGCAGGCTCAGGGCCCGAGCACTCGCTGCCAAGCACTTCAGCATGTGCTGGAGTGAGCTTATAAAGTCCAAAGGCAACGGGGAGATGGGTGGAAGGTTTTTTTCTGGGTTAATTCGTGGATATTTTCCTTTTCTCTCCCTCCTTGTGTTGCACAGAGCCCTCCAGCAGCTGCTGAGAGAGCAAGTCTGAGTTACCAAAATGAAAGGCAGTGAGCAGGGTATGTGTGCCGGCGTTTTGGCAAGTTGTACTACTCGGGGAGATCTTGTATGTCAGACAGAGAAGTCTCCTACCCCAGTGAAATGACAAGAATACCTCTCAAGCATTGGCGGAGGCAAAATTTTGACAGCCAGCAAGGCTGCGATGCTGCTGAGCGCACAGATTTGCACTTCCTGCCAAGATTAAAACGGGCTAAACCCAAAAAGGGTATTAAGGATTGTCACTTTAGGAAGAAATAACGCCTTAGTGTAATGTGTGGAGGTGATTGGCCTTCCAATAGTTTTATTTCCCGAGATCTCGCAAGCTCACGTGTAATGGTTGATGTCGTTGGGTCAGGACTGGCAGGAGAGAAGAATGAAAAATAAACTCGTAAGACCACTGGGATGAAAAATTTTCCACCTCCCCTGCTTGGGTGCTGGCGCTCAAGTTCCAGCTTTGCCTCTCTCTGGAGCAAATCTCAGCAAAGTCTGGGGAGTTCGGTGTGAACGAAGCCTCTGAACTTTGCTTTCTGCTTCTGATTAACTGCTGTGGCGTATTTTCCTTCGAGCTATATTTAGTGAAAGGAAAAAAAATTGCCAAGTTGGGCTGAAAAAAGGCCTGGCAGAAAGCTGGTCATTTAAGCCTCTCTTTGCTGTACAGTATCCTTAAACTTCCTTCCGACGGTATCCTTAAACTTCCTTCCGAGCGCAACCGGTGATGCTTTTTATGATCAATCTTTCGGGTCGGGGTATTTGCTCAATAGAATCCAGACAAATAAATGTGAAGAAAAGCATCCTGCTTTAAAAGAAGGAAACAATTAAACCTCCTACTTTGTTATTTACAGTAACTACCTTTTTTTACCAATTGTCGGAGTTCGAATGGAAGTAGCAGTGTGAAGAGGGAAATGTGGGAACTTTCATTTGTCGAGACTTTGCATTTCTTCTGCTTTATAGCCATCAGAAAAGAGATTGTTGTGCATTCTATTAAATACTGCCAGTATGATTAATTTAAAGGGTTACATTTTATTGAACCCTGGTGTAGATGTTCTTTGTCAACTCACATTCACTGCTAGTTAGAGTGTGTGTCGCATTTATCAAAACTTTCTGGAGCCCCTCTCACCTCATTAGCATGTGAATCTCTATTGAGCAGTTAATGTCCGTTACAGCGAGAGTGCTCAATTCTTGTTTTCAATAAGCCAGTTGTAAAATGTCAGACTGTCACTTACAATATAAAAAAGCAAAAATGATGGTATTTGTAAAAATGTTATCACCTCATAAAAACAAATTGTAAAGACATGAAAGTGATCTTGGTATGCTTTGCTTTCAGAAGTGAGTTAGTACAGCTGCTTTAAATACCAGTTGTCTGGATTCCCACACTTTCCTACCAATGGAGAGGTTTACACAAGCATAATTTAAGTTACAATTACCCTAATTAACATCTCATTTGCATAAATTGTTGAAGTCAAAACAACAAAGAATTGCTTAAGAAGCTTAACCCTATTTGTCCAAAATAAAGAGATGAGTTTTCACTTTGCAATCAAAATTGGCAGGTTCATTATGTTGGAGCTGGAATACAAACTGAAGTTATACTATTAATTAATACTTTACATTTTTATGATTGCATTGTGCTTCTCCTCTTTACAAGGTGTGAGATTTCAAAACATCCCACTGTTGCTGTCAGAGGTGCAGAGCTGTCAGGTGAGGAGTTCCTGGAGTATTTCTAGAATTAGTAAACTCCGGCTCTGTCCCCCTCATCCCTCTCTTTTGCTTGTGTGAGCAAACCTTGGCTTAGTCTGCTCTGGCTGGGATGGGGACTGGGGAGAAGAACACATCCAGTATGGGCTGAAAATTCTCATCCTGAATTGTGGAATGGTGTGAAGAGGCCAAATGACAGCAGTGACAATAGCAATGATGAGAAGAGACCCTCTGTCCCTGCTGTGGCAGAGCTGGCCAGTCCATCTGGGTCCTTGCAAGTGTTTCCAGACTTTCTGAGGGTACTGCAAATTTTGGCCCTTAGCTTGGAATACAGAAATGCAGAGAGAGAACTGCAAAATAAATTTGAGATACTATTTATCTAAACACAACTAGCCTTCCAGTTATGGTTTTGGGGTGTTGGTTTAGAGAAGCTTCCACTGCTTGTAGGTGAGTCCTGGTCCTGTCCCCTGTCCTTTGAACATCCAACTCCTGGTCAGGGCCTACAGCAGGCAGAGAGGATGGATGAGGCTTGGCCAAGGCTGATGAAGGCAAGGGAGTTTTTCCTGTGGATGGTTGCTACCCTGTGTAGGTTAAAACTGTTCCACCAGCTTTTTCTGTACCTATTCACCGTCTACTACAAAAAATTACATCTTCTGTGTCTCTGCCATTGATAGGGGCAGTGCTGTGATGCTGAGGGGTTTGAGCAGGGTGGGATGTGGGGTAGCTTGTTAGCCCGTGGGGATGGAGGGTGGCAGGAGGTTTTGATGTGCTGTCAGGTGCCCGTGTGCCGGTGCTAATGAAAGCATCACCGGGGCCATATTTTTCTTTCCTGTATTATCTTGTTGCAGCTTCATTAGCTAAGTCAGAGTGAATGTGCATTAGCCCAATAAAACCCTTCCTGCAGGCCTGTGATTTAGCATCCCCTCCCAGAAATGCCCTCTGGATGGAGATTATCCGCCAGCGTCTGCAAGTAGGTGCTGATCGATTGAGCTGCGCTGGAGCCCCGCGTTGAGCTCAGGTTTAACTCGAGGCTGAACCTGTACTGGAAAGCTTTGCAAAGCAAAGACCCCAGTGAACTTGTAATTGTAAACCAGCTGAACCAAAGAGGAATCTCGCCTCGTGGTTTTGCATATTGCTTTTTAAAGATTGTGTTATAATTGAGCGGTTGACTTTCGTGTGGCGCTCTCCTTTATGAGCCAGTGATTACACAGTGTAGGGCGCTTACGCTCTGAACATGAATGAATCTGCCAGTTCTACTACAGTACTCTTTATAAAATAACAAGGCTTACCAGGTGGCAAGAATTGCATAATTGAATTGGACTGAATCCTGGTTTTCCCAACCCAGAGCGGTTACACTTAGACATAAATTACAATTAAAAGAGACAGAATGTTTCCATTGTATTAAGAATCCTTAATAGCAAACTTTTCACCCATAAGGCTCTGTTCTCTTCCTGAGGTGTGAGAGGAATGGCTGTATGTGTCTAACTACCATTAACACTAATGGGAGCAATGTACATAAATCCCGGCACGGCGATGGCAGAACAGACCCCAGATGCCTTTAAAGAGGAAAGTGCTTGTAGGGGATGAATAGAGGCACACGAGTCTGTTGGTCCCTGTAACATCTGCTCTGGAAGTGTGGAAGGGCTCAATTTGAGGTGCGGGTTTTTGGATACCGTTCTTGAGTTTCACGCGTTGTGAAACCAGCTTGCTGCTCCCTCAGCAGGGCTCTTTCTCCAGGGCTCTGAGAGGAAGCAGATCTCAAAAGCAGATAGGAAGATGCCATGGACAGATTCAAATGCCACTAAACCCACTATTTATTTTAGTCCTCCAGAAAGTTAAAAAAAACAAACTGTCGTTTTTTGCCAAGAGTACCCACGTTCCCCAAGTTGTGCTCACCACTTCCTACCCTTCGGAGCTGGGGATATTGAGAACGTCTGTTTCCAAATGCAATAAGAAGAGGATAGTCCACTTCCTTCCCTCCTTTCCAGAGGACCTTCAGGTTTCCCTGCCTCTTTGTTTCTTATTCCCCTTCTCCCTGGGATGCCTGTCAGCAGCAATCCTAATCCAGCTGTGCAGGTCAGGCACTGCACAGAGCAATTCCTTCAGCCATCCCGAACAGCCAGGGACCAATTTCCCACCCCTACCCCTGCTCTGGCCATTTGGGAATGGGCATCCATCCCGTGCAGAATTCACTCAAGAAGGAGAAGATGGGGATACAAAACCTCATTTTTATTCCAAACCCGGTTCTTGGTGAACTTTCTGGTCTGCACTTCTCAATGGCGATGCAATGCACTGTCACCTTGCCACTAGGGCCCAGTAATTAATAACTGCCTAATAGGAGTGAATGTAGTTGCTCAGCAAAATGAATGATGTGTGCTACAAGGAAAAGCACTAGAAAATAAAGCTGGAGCTGGGAAGTTGTTAGTGAGGGGAAATTTCTGCTTGCCCTTCATTAGGAGAAGCTCCAAAGAAACGTAAAGTTTGATCACATTAATCAGAACTGGCATCATGCTATATTTTTCTTTGTTATTTGGCATAAATTGCATGCATTAAACGATTTAAATTATGCATATACCTGCCATAAATTTTTTTGCTGGTATTTAATGAGTAGTGTGGGTTGTCTTTGAGCATTGGAACATAAGGGCTGGTGAAGGCTGAACGCAACCCTATTTTCTGGCTGACAAAATCAGTTTTCACATGGGCTCCAGCATGGACAGAGAGAAGGGCGCAAGGTTTGAGTGAGTTTGTTACCATCAAGGCTCTCACAGCCATCCCTCTCTCATACTTTTCTCACTATTTTTTTTTGAAGATGAGCCCAGTTCCTGTAAAGAACAAACCAGCTCTTCTTGCACCTCCACTGTGAGAGATTTTAACCACTATTGTAGTCATGAAATGGCCACAAAATACCTACAACTAGTCAAAGACCAGCTGTGTTTTTGTAAGGTCTACTTTGAACAAGTTGCAGTCAATTTTTTTTTAGAGGCCGTGACTGACATGAGCATATATAACGTCAGGAATACCTTTATATGATTTTTCTTTTCTGTGCTGGTACTGTAGTGTAATTAGCAGGTCCAGACATGCTCATGCTCTTTTCAAATGCAATTCTTCTTGGGGAAAGAAATTAAACCAAAGGATGATGTAGCTTTTCACAGCCACTCAGATGAAAGTAAGTGGTGGTTACAATTATTCAGAAGTACTCAGAGAAGTATTGAATATGTTAATCTTTGCTAGGAGAAAGCACTGGACTGGTGCACGTGGCTGGAAATGTGCAGAGGTTGGGTGCCCTTCCAGCTCTGCCAGAGCCTTTCTTTGTGGCCTTGGGCAAACTATTCAACTGGTTCTGCAACAGCACAGTTTGTCAGGAGCACGAGTGGGAGCGCCGCTGTTTCTTTTCTTCTTTCTATTTGTCTGCTGACGATATTAAAGTTTCCGGAGCGCAGACACTGCGTGCGTTGCTGCAGTGCCCAGCCCAGGCATGGCAGAGATATTGATGTTTATCACTGTTACCGTTGTTCTTGGTTTGCAGAAGGCATTTACCAGTCTAGATCGGAGCATGCAACAGCGATGTAGGAACTTACTTAAAAGTAGCAATCTATAAAACTGTCTGCTATATTCAAAAATGAGAGTGGATGGCACCCTCTCCCCCGCTGCCCATCTGCTGGGACGGACGCTGTGCCCGGGATAATGCTGTCCTTGTTCTCAGGAACACGGCAGCGCTTTCTGTGGCGGACGGGGCCGGGGCCATTCCTCCCGCGCCTCCACACGCACCTGCAGAAAGCCCAGAGATTCCCAATGCCTTTTGCTACTGACACACGCCTTTAAAAAGTCTGTTTAAAGTCATGGAAGAAGGATAATTTTGAGGACTGAGTGGTAGGATCCAACCTGGTAGGGGTTTAGAAATACTTTGAAATTTGCTCTCCCCAGCACACTCATAAAATGTTACTATGTGACTTTTATGAGAAATGTTGGCTTTAGACATCCCAGAGCTTTTGAAAAGTTAAAAAAAAATCAATGATAAAGGCTAATATCTTTGGCTTTGACACGTGTACTTGCAGCCTCTTTGTCCAAAATGTGGTGCAGCGCACAAACAGAGGGGTTGTTCCTGGGTCTGTGCTGCACGGCTGCTGGAGTGTCTTCTGTAAAATCTGAATGGCAAATGGAAAGGAAGCAAATAAAACCCAAAAATGGTTTATCAGGCAGACTAGGAAGAGAGGGCTCATGCAGCGCATCGGGGCTCATCAGAGGTTACCCTGCTCAGGGTTTGCTCTTCCCAAAATAGGGGTGTGAGCTATCACAGACATGATACAGTGAAAGAGAGAAACTCAGCAGGGAGGGTCTCTGGTGTGACAGACATGGGGACCTCAAGGGAGTGGGCCTGGCGGCTTCTTTTGACTGCACAATTTTTCACCCATCCCTAGAGCTCCTGCCCATACTATTCTCTGTGTTTGAGTAGAGCTGCTGATGGCCTCATAATGCTGTGGGTACCATCCCTGCAGCATCATCTGAGAGGTTATAGTTTTAACAAAGAAGAAAAGCAAATTGCTCTAGGATGTCCAAAGAAAACAGCCTGTTAGAAACAGGCTTGGAAAAAAAGGCGAGGGGAGCAAGTAGCTCTCTTAGGAAATAGCCACCAAAGAAATACCTAGCATGAGATTTTGTTGAGTATATTTCAAGTAAAAATTAAGAGAGGTCTCCTCTTCTAGAACCACTTTCCCTTCATTATTAAACTTAACAACAGTGAGCACCACATGGTAGAAGGAACATACCCATCACTGTAATGCTGTTCTTACAAGCCAAGGAATTTGCATGTCCAAACGGGATGTGTATCATAAATAGACTGTTTACAGTAGACTTAAATTATATGATGAGCCATATAACAGCAGCGAATATATCACACCGTGAGCCCCTGCCAACCATGCATGACTACTATTTGCTTCTCCTCAGGCAGTAAACAAAGTTTTCAGCTGACCTACTGTTTGGTAGAAGTGCATGGAAACAGAGATAAGCAGCACCACTCGTAACGCTGTAGTGGAATAAAATCTGGCATAAATTTGCCTAGAAAGTAAAAGGAATGCATGAAATATTATTTCTTAGTTCACATACAACTCTTCTGCCAGCACTCCATGTAATATTGCATTGCTAGGGAAAGGGGATTTATTCCTGTTTCTGCAAGGGTTCGTATTCCGATCAGGTGGTCAAGGCAATGTGTATCATATGAATATCAAATCCTTTAAGATGAAGTGTGTATTAAATGGCTGGAGCCCCTCTGTTCCAGAGCCAGTCTGGGAGAGTTGGGGATGTTCAGCCTGGAGGAGAGAAGGCCCTAAGGAGATCTACGAGCTCCGTCCAGGGCCTAAAGGGGCTTCAGGAGAGCTGGAGAGGAACTGGGGACAAGAACATGGAGTGACAGAACACAAGGAATGGCTTTCCATTGCTAGAAGGCAGGGGTAGATGGGATATTGGGAAGGAATTCCTGGCTGTGAGGGTGGGGAGGCCCTGGCACAGGATGCCCAGAGAAGCTGTGGCTGCCCCTGGATCCCTGGAACTGTTCAAGACCAAGCTGGAGTAACCTAGGATAGAGAAAAGTGTCCCTGCCCATGGCAGGGCGTTGGAACTGGATGGGCTTTAAGATCCCTTCCAACCCAAACCATTCTATGGTTCTATAAATACTCTAAACTAATAACCTGAAGAAACACACAAAGGGGATGAATTGCCCCATATCATATTAAAATGCCTTGAGATTTCCATTGGATTCAGCAGGACTTGGAGTATCCCTTCCAGCTTTGGGATGAACACTTTAACATAAGGCCAGGAAGGCACATCTGGCTTCCCAGGATGAACCTAGACTTCACCTACGCTCAAAAATGTGCTTTTTGGGACTCTGCAGATTTGTATAACACACTTTGGACTAATTTTCCAATGCCTAATGGGAACGCCGTGCATCCCAGCTGGTTGTTTGTTTGTCTGCCTGCTCCTCGCCTCCCTCCTACCCTATTTATATACGCACACATGCAAAAAATATGAGAGTTAAAGAAAAATGTCAACCATATGTAACATACATGGAGATTAGTGACAGTAACAGTGAATTCATTGTGGTTTTGGCAGTCAGGACACCATCCAGGCCATATTTTAAAGTTTTAGACAAATCCACATGTATTCCAGAGATTGCTGTGGATTTTCAGTATGTGTGGCTCATTAGATACGCAATCTGCCTGCTATTCTCTCCTGTCACACAAAGCTGATGGCAGCAAACTGGCATCTTGGAGATGTTGGTAGCGCTGCAGATTTTAGCATTAATGCCAGCCTTGGGCATCCTGGAGCTCCATAGCCTTGTGTGACACGTGCTGGCGGTGAGGGGTGCCGGCGTCCCACGGCTGGGAGATCATGGACGAGCCTGCAGCACAGGGCTGCTCCTGTGGTTGCAATGCTGCTTTCAAGCAAAGTACAGTGATTAAAATCCATATTGTGTCTCAGATCATTGTCCCCAAAGAAGGAAACAGTGCAAAACTTGGAGCCCTACACTCAGATTTTGCTTTTTCTGGTCCATCACAACTGCAGCTTTTTTGCATTGTTTCCTCTTATCACAGCTTGATAGTACTTTTGGGGGCACTATAAGTGAACATAAACGTCTTCTTAAGTTCATAATTTTTTTCAGATTTTTACATTCTTCTCAAATTCCCGTAATTTTTTCCTGTAAATCTTCAGAGTTCCATTTCCCTGTGACTGTATCTGTATAGAGCTATTGCTACCCATCTAATAACTGTGTGCAACATACAAAAGCACGGCTTTGATTCACATAAAAGTGCTAAACTTGCCTAAACCCGTCCGAGTTCAGGCGAGGCTACGTTCGGCACGGGGCTGAGTGCTTAAATATAGGTGAAGGCAACTCTGGTCTGCTAATTTCAGCAGAATGTTTCAAACAAAGTGTTACTGTTTAATCTGGGCACATGACGGGTGAATGAATGTTTGAATGAAATGACATAATTGTTGGTTAGCCTGTATAATTTGGAGAGTGCTCGCACAAGTTTAACTCTCTCTGGAGGCAGCAGATCCTCGAGGTGGCAAGGAAAGCGCCTTCCCCACAGATAGAGGATGGTCAGATCCTGGATCCCTTTGCTCACACCAACCTTTGGAATGCCGTGCTGTACTAGCTTTTGGTTCCAGAGGATCATCCTTAGCCCCTCTCCTCACGTCGTGTATGATATTTAATGCGTCATCTTTGTTTTAAACAAACAATATGCAAGCTGTTGCTGGCAATGGTGGGAAGCTGGTGGTCCATCTGGAAAGCAGGGAGATAGATGAGGGGGAAAAATAGAATTTAAACCGTTTAGGGGTGTATTTGCATGCAAGGAGAGTGTTTAACAGATTTTTAAAAAGAAGACAGGGGAGATGCTTTGTCTGTAAAGGAGTCTATCAATAATAGACATTATTTGTGTAATAAAACCAGAGGGTTAACCCAAAACAAAGCAAAGCTGCGAGTCCGTACCTTTAAAAGAGTTGTTTATTCATTATTTCTGCTGCATCAAGTCCACTCACTGTAAAATTAACCAATTTTTCCTTGACAAAAGTTCAGGACAGTATAAAATTAACCAATAATATGGCTTATTAATTAAACCAGTGGCAAAACAGCCATTTAAGCATAACGGGCTCCGTGGGATGGTTACAAGTCAGGTTTCTGGCTGAGTGCTTCTGTCATTCCCAAAGATAGAGCACCCCACCTCAGCTCACCACTGCCCAGCGTGCAGCCAATCTGCCATTGAAAACCTTGATTATAACCAGAGAAAAGTTCACTGAAACCAGAAGAAGTTACAAAATCATTAATCTTTCCTGCCATCTTGGATTCTCTCTCTCGGCAGAATCCAGCCAGATGTTTTGCAGTCGCTACATGCACAGGACGCTGCGATCCTGTTTGCACAGCTCAGGATTTTTCCTCCATCCTTAGGGATCTTTGCTCCAAAATTATGCATTTTGCCTTTGCTTTGGAGATTCTCCATCACTACTGAGAGCTTCCTGGAGAACAGGAGGCACTCTTTCGGCATAAGCCTATTGGTAAATTAAACTCTTTTATGCGTGCAGCGGTTTTGCTGCCGTCCCTGGGGACTGGGGCTGAGCGTTTTGGGGAGCAATTCCCTGCAGGAATGCTGAGCATCGCTGCTGTTTCAGGCTTGCCAGGCCTGAGGATGATGTATGGAGCAGGTGGTTGCAATTTAGGGTTCGCTGCCGTTCCTGGGGAAATGGGTGGAAAAAAGGAGGGTTGGGAACAGAGTGAAAAGGCAGTGGGAACAAGGCTGGCATTATCCATGCCGCTCCCAGCCCGAGCCTGCGCCCTGCGTGGCTCAGAAAGCTGCATCTTCCCCCCCTTAAAAAGGACCTCAGTGAATGAACAGGCGAAAGACCTGAGCGAGGAGGTTTTCATTAAAAAAAAAAAACAAAAAACCTTAATTGGGGCTCACCAAGCAATCCGACATCGTGGCAAATCCTGCTCTGAAATATATGTGCTCTGCTTTAATGACAGCACATAGAGTACTGCTGAGATAGTGGAAAATTTTACAGGGAGTTTTGCTTAAGGAATGGCTTTAACTCAAGTTACCTGTAGAGCCCAGTGTCATATGGAAACACTTAGGGAGCTGTGGAAAACTTTCTGAAATACAGTGGAATTTATCTAGCGCAGCATTTCGCATAGGGAGGAGGAATATGGATTACAATGGAGTCAGGAAGGAGCGGGCTACGGCGCTCTTGGAGACGGCCACTCGCAGCCCCGCGACCACAGATGAAAAGTACACGTGTAACCGGGGGGAGCATTCCTCACCGGCCCCGTCTGGGATGCATTTATGCTATTTGCCATGCACGTAACCTCGTTATAGAAAACAGAGTCCAATAACCTTAAAAAGATGGACGGTAAAAGAAAAAAAAAAAGAAAAAAAAAAAAGGTGCAAGGAAGCAGATCCGCTTCCAGATTTGCACGCCCGGGGCCTGCAGTGGGGTAGGAACGGTGAAAAGGCAGATCCGGGGGGCCCCCGGTGCCGGGAGCCTGCGTTCTCTGCAGGGATGGTGCTGATGGAGCTGCAGTTCCAAGGTGGAAGAACACAGAACAGTCCTGGAACAGTGGGAGCACTGCGTGCCCTGCAGTCCTGCATGGCCACGGTGCATCCACCCAGGAGAGCCGGTGTTTGGTGCCATGGGATGTCCTGGGAGCTGGGCAGGAGAGGGCTAGGAGGAAGCAGAGATGTTTTCAAGTGCATTTCGTTATATATTTGCTCCCTAAATGCTTATGGCACTGGCCGCCAGAGCATCTGGGCACTTCACAATAATTAAAACTGACAAATCCATAAACAGTAAACAACAGGCTACCCACTCGGGCAGCCAAAAACCCACTACTGCATAAGCTCAATAGCTGCACCCATCTGCCAAATAAAATCCTCTCCACTGCCTCCCCTCGTCTGCACAGGCCAGGCCAGAGCCAGGCCCTTCCCCACCATCATCCCCGGCTGAGCACAGCCTGACCCCTCACCCTCCCTGGGGCGTCTCCAGGGCTTCGTGCCGGCTTTGGGAGCAGCGAGAGTTTATTTCTGATTTCTTTTTTTTTCCAAATTTTTTTCCCCACCACAAAGTGGCAAGAAGTAATGACACCCTTTTCCTTCTGACTTCTTGGCCCGCTAACCCTTTCGCAACACAATGGGAAGGCAACCGCTCGCACCCAGGGGAGGGGATTTAATGACTAGAAAATAAAGAGAGAGAATTTACTTGGAAAAACTGTGGAATTAAAAGTTCTGGACAAAACACGCATCACTGATGCATAACATTTTTGTTAATTGGGTCTTAACAGGTTTGTGACTCAGGCTGTAATTATTTGAGAAATGGGTCACACCAGGCAGTGCCAGCCGCACGTCCTGCCGCTGCGGGAACTTTCACCTAGTTGTAAAACTACATCTCGACGCGTGTTCCCTCTGCCCCAGCAGAGATCCCGGCCCTCGGAGGAGCCACGGCAGCGTGCCGAGCCCGTGGCCTCCGGGATGGGTGTCGGGGCACCAGGATGCTCCCTGCAGACCCCTTCTGGTGTGGGAGAGCTGGGACAGCCCCGTCCCACTCCCTGTGCTATGGAGAGGTGGCTTACCCAGTGCCAAACGCTCTCCCCCTTTCTCCCACGCTATTGTTTTTACTTTCTGACTTTTTCCTGTGTTTTCCTGACCCAGCAGAGGCACTAAATCTTTCCAATGCCTCCCTGCCCTCGTATCGCAGAACAGGCTGAGGAAAGTTGTTATTTCTGGGTTTTTTTTTGGACTAAAGCAAGATTAATTAAAATATAAAAAATGCACCCAACTGTGGTAAATCATTTCTCTTGCAGAGCGATTGCTCCCTGCTCCATCCACCTCTGCTTTCCTCGGCAGAAGTATCTCCATGTGAGCTGAAGTCTTCTAACACTCCTAAAGCACCCAAGATATTATCTCTCTAATTAGCAGCTGGAAAAAAATAAATGAGAGATCAATTAATGCTATAATTATAAACAGTGCCTTTAGATGTGTTGTTTGTGGTGAACGAAGGCTTACGCCGACAAGAGCCGTGCTGGGATTCTCCCCCAAAAGTTGGAGCAGGACCCCCTCTCCAGCCCCGAGCTGTTCCTGGCTGCACAGCCCACCCTAGGGTGCTGGAGAGGAGTTTGTGGGGGGTGGTCCCACATCCAAGGACAGCGTTTTTCCTGCTCTCTGACTGGCTCTGGGGAGGTGATGGGGTTCCACGGTGGGGCCTGAGGGGGTTTTGCAGCTCTCTCTTGGCCCTTCCCTGCTCTGGGGTAAGCTGTTTTTCATATATTGTAGCCTGGGAAAGCTGTGTTACTGTTAAAAGAGTAACCATATCCCTTTCTGAGCTGTTGCCAAGCAGATGTAGGGTTTTGGAAAGTTCCCAACAAACTTCCACAGCTGATACTTTACGGACTTGTTCCTTCTCCCATCCCTCTACTTGCACCTATTTAAATAACCAAAGGACATAATTTGGGGGAGGGAGCGTTGCTCTGCAGCTTCTACTTGTTAAATATAATTAATTGAGAGTGACCCGTTAGTCAATTACAGTGTATGGCTTAGAAAAGAAATGGGGAAATATAAAATATTACTGTTTTACCAAAAAAAAGCGCCTTATTTTGTGCTGAAGGGGGACAGAATAATGGAGCAAATTGAGCCCTTTGTGCAATGCAGGGCTGCTGCTGCCTTGAGACAGGGCAGATATCTCATTTACTTTCTTAATAGCAGTTTGTGGGGTGGCTGCACGAGGAGGAGGAGAAGAAATTGGGAGAAATCCAGGCTTTCAAGGCTTGCAGTGGTGTGAAACCCAATGTCAATGCAGATCCCACTTGCGTGTGCTGGAGGGGGCACAACACAGGGCACTGGAAATGTGGAAAGCTCCCACAAATCATATCTCACAGGAAAGGTTTATGGGAGTTCAGAGTATAGCAGAGGGGATGGATGTCAGGTTTTCCTACACAATAGAGGGTCTTTTGTTTCCGCGCTGCCTCTTGGCAGCAGCCCCCATGCCACTGCTGGTAATTTCCTGTCCATCCTTCGCCGAGCGGCAGGGCTGGAGCAGGGGAGTAGTCCCACGTTTTTGTTTAGACTGTGTTTTTTTAATGCTGAGCCTTGTCCTAAGCAGGATATCCCTGTGTATGTTTGGAGTTCCTGAACTTCTCTGGAGAAAATTATCCTTAAAAAGCCCCTTCCACAGTGCCGAGTTTTTAACTTCTCTCTTGAAAAAAAAAAACAACAAAAAACCAGCAACAAAAAGCCCAGGTTTAATTGCTTCTGCTTGTGAGAGCTTGTACCTTGCAGCTTAATCCGCCTGAGTCTCCAACATCCGCCAGCGTTTTCCTTCCACCCAGGGGCTCAGGAGAAAACCAAAAAGCGGAGGCGATTGGATTGGCAGTTTTACTTTTGGCAGCTGGGGGACAGTTCAGCAGGACCCAGACCCCACCAGGTGGGACAATGTCCCTCGGTCTCTGCATGTGCAGAGGGCTCGAGTTCATCCCTATTTTCCAAAGCATGGATGTTTTGCAGTCGAAGGGGCCTGGCTGATGGTGTTTGGCTGCTGACCGGAGCTGTCTTTTTCTCAGGAAATCTCAAAAATTATGAACAGCACCTAGTTTGTTTTTTCCCTGTCTCTCCCAAATGATTTTCTGGGACTGCCCTGACTGCATTTGTTGACACCACATAGTAAAACCAAAGTAAAAGTAAAAGTAAGGAGCCCAGTGGTTGGTGTGCATGGAGGAAGCAGGGCGAGCTCCCAGCTGTGGCTCCCTAGAGGAAAATATGGAAAAATATATCCAGTAAATCCAAAATGGAGGCACCTCCATAATGAGTCTAAGTGACGGGACAGCCCTTTGGATGTGAAAAACACCCCTGAGATTTCTGTAAGACTCCCGTCCCCTTGACAAAACAGCCCAGAAGAACCTCCGGGATGGGGTCTCTTTCTGTTGGGAGCATGGCCCTCGCAGCCATACCCTGTTATTTAGGTGTAGAACCCCTCTGGATTAGCAGCTGGCACAGTGAGCATTCCAGGGCAGCCCGGCCGCCTCCGCTCTGCCGCGTGGCAATTACCCTGTGCTGGGAGAGCCCGGCTAACGAGGATTGGGAGTGGAGCAGCGGGGCTGGAGTTGGCCAGGATGCTCCCAGGAAGCCCTGCATGGACTAAACTCCACGTGCACGGTGCTGTACAGAGCCGTGTGGTGCTGTATGAGGCCGTACAGTGCCGTATGGCACCGGGAGAGCTGTGCCATGCTCCGCGGTGCTGTACGCTGTGATGTGTTGCTCTGAGGCGCTATGCAGCACTGCACAACGCTGCTCTGTGGTGCTGTGTGGTGCTGTGAGGCACCGTTCACAGCTCTGTGGCACTGTGCAGTGCTGCATGGTGCTGTATGGTGCTGTGTGGGGCTGTATGGTGCTGTGCAGAGCTGTACAGGGTACAGTGCTATGTTACCTACAGCGCTACACAGGGTTGTAGGGTGCTATAGGATGTTGTACAGCGCAGCACAATGTTGTACAGTGCTACACGGTGTTGCACACAAGGTGGTACAGTGCTGTAAATGTGCAGTGCTACGCTACCCACAGTGCTACACAAAGTTGTAGGGTGCTGTAGGATGTTGCACGGCTCTACACGATGTTGTACGGCGCTCTACGCGCTCGCCCGGCTCAGGCATTCTTCTGGGTAACCTGATCTTACTTCTGTCTGCTTTCAACAGATAGGGGAGGTGTAGTTATGTTAAACATGTCTTGCAGTAAGTTTGATTCGCACTGCTCCGGTCTGGTTTTCTTCCTTGATTAGCTTTAATCAAACCCTCCGTGTTACATGAACTTAATAAAGCTATTTTTCCTGACAAGCAAAGACTGTCTTAACAAGCAAAGCTCATCTGGCCTGAAACTAAAGCCAAGTCAAGATGGTGTTTTAGGTCCTCATTAAAGTCCACAGCGTGAAGCGAGAGGGAAAATGATGGAATGGTGCTCCACCAAACCATCTCTCCTTTACATTTAATTAGAGGAATTATATGCAACCCAGTAGATGCCTTGGGAAAGCAATCACCAGTGGGTTTGTAAAGAGCCCAGCAGTATAAAAGCGGGCAGCTCCGGCTTTGGCAAAGGGCAAATTAACACCAGGAGCTGGGTGGACTTTGGGATCAGCCAGGAAAACAAAATAATCATATGGTGTTAATATGAAAAGAGCTCGGAAGCCGCCCGTCGCTGCTCCGGAGCTCACATGGGCAGCGCACAGCGACCCTGCAACGCTTGGGAGGGAGAGTTTCCAGGCGCCGGCGTGTTTGTTCCCCCCTCAGCCCTCTCCTTCGGTTGCTGCTGACTCACGCAGGTTGGGGGAACGATCGAGGCCGGGCGGCGAGGCGAGGAGCCCAAGGAAAAGCCCCGGCGGGGAGCGATGCCATGGGGCTTGGCAGTGGGTGAGGAAATCAGCCACATGCAGACAAAATGCGGTCAAGCAGCCGCCCCACGCAGAGGATGTCCCTTACGCTCATTAGCATTGTGTTTGGAGCAGAGCTTATCAAAAAGCAGCCAACAGACAGAATCTGTGGTTTGCGCTTTCTGGCGTTCCCTTTTTTTTTTCCCTACTCTCTTGTTTTTTTTGTTTTTTT
>WEKY01031040.1:0-10434 GCA_013390045.1 Picathartes gymnocephalus
GAAAAAACTCAACCCGCTACACGGTGGAACCCAAGAGGAGGATGAAATCAGATGCTCTCACACTAGAAATTATGTCAGCTTGTTTATTCAACAATATAAAAGCTGAGCCTTCTCACAGCCAAGTTGGAAACCTTGCCTGTGGGTGGACCCATCACGCAGCATTTCCCAGTTGCCGGGAGTGGCTCTCCAGTTCTTCACTGTGACAGCTTCCCCAGCTGTTGCACAGACCTGGATGAAGGGGTAAAGTTTTAGGGTAACTGGTGATGTATCTTTCTTAATCACTACAGGCAATGTTTTATAGTAATGATTATGTGCATTGCTTAGCTCATCCTTTTATAATTCTTTGCAGTTTTGCATTATAGTAAATTACACTTGTTCCTTAAGTTTGTGTCTGTGTCTTTGGTGCCAACTCTGCCCACCGGCAAAACACCAGAAGATACAGAGGAGATTAAGGCCTGGAAAATTGGAGACTCTCCACCTGAGAAAAAGATAGCAAAAGAACTAAAGAATGTGGACCAGATTAGCATGAAGAGGGAGAAATCAATAACCAATAGAGAATAGAATACTAATTAATGAAAAGAATTATGTAACTTAGAACCAATGAATATTAATTTCTTTGTTTGCTGAAAATGCATAAATAAGTGAAAAAGTTTTTTATAGGCATCTGTGTGAAGGCCAGAACTTTGTCAGCTCCACACATACCTCTTGGCCAAGAATAAAGTAATATCTTACTTGCTAACATCAAAAAGACAATGTTAGGGAGTCTCATTTATCCCAACGATTTCAGTGACACTGTCACTTGTTACATGGGAGAAAAGACCGACCCCTGCCTGGCTACAACCTCCATTCAGGCAGTTATAGAGAGCAAGGTCTCCCCTCAGCCTCCTCTTCTCCAGATTAAACAGCCCTATCTCCCTCAGCTGTTCCTCATAGAACTTTTTCAGCCCCTTCCCCAGGCTCCATTGCCCTTCTCTGGACATGCTCCAACACCTTAATGTCTTTCTTGGAGTGAGAGGCCCAAAACTGAACACAGGACTCGAGGTGCAGCCCCACCAGTACAGGGGCATGATCACTGCCCTCGTCTTGCTGGCCACACTATTACTGATACAAGTCAAGATTCCCTTGGCTTTCTTGGCCACCTGGGCACACACTGGCTCATATTCGGCTGCTGTCGACCAAAAGATTCAGGATACGATCAGGGAAAAGGGGCCTGGTGAGGGCTGGGGTGCAGGCCATTTTGTCCCCACCATAGCTGCGGGAACTGTGCAGTACTGTGCCCCTGAGGGGTCACCGTTGTTCCCATCCGTACCTGGACTCTGAGGGAAGAGGTTTTGCCCTCCCTTATCCAAGGAACATTTAAACCTCTATTTAGTTACGGCTTTATTGGCCGCTTGAGGGCAGGAGGTCTGGATGAACGGAGCGGGGGGTGGTGTCACCGTGCCAGGCCCGCCACGGTTCCTGAGGTAATTTCTGTCGGGAAACAGCGCACTACTTTTTTCAGCTCCCACCTGCGTCCGGCGCGGAATGTTACGTCAGCGGCGCGCGCGCTCGCTCATCATCAGTGCGACTACGCACCTGCGGGTAACTCAAACTTCCGCTCCGATTGTCCTTTCTTGATCAACCACCCCAACAGGTGCGTGGAACGAGGAGTGATCAAAAACCGCCGCCCCGCCTTCGCCGCGCGGAGCACGCTGCCCCGCCCAGCCATTTCCATCTCTCTTCGCCTCGGTCTTTTTTTTTTTTCTCTTTCCTTATTTTTTTTTCCGGGCCCCGTGCACTCGATTGGCGGCTCAATCCACCAATCGGCGGCTGTGGTCGGGCCTTGGCAACCGTTGCTCAATCCTTGCCCACTGTTTCTCAAGTGACGAATGACTGAACCAATGCGCCGCCACCCCGCTCATTGCTGGGGGCGGGTCTGGGCGGAAGCCAATGGGTGTGGGGAGGGCGGGCGCGCAGGGGAGAGCAACGCTGAGAAAGCAGGGCCGCTGGGCTGCTTGCTGACGAGGAGGTTGGTCTTGGGGGTGGTTCTGGTGAGGGGTTCGGTTGCGCTGTGGGAAAGAGTGCCCCGTTGGGGGTGTATGGGCTGACTAGGCCCGGCCTGGTCCCGGCGGGAGACGGGGGCTCCTCCCTGCGCACCTCTTCCCCCTTTGTTGTGGTGGGGCGCTGCTGGCGCTGAGGGCGGCAAACAGGCGCGGTGGGCCCCAGTGGCGGCGGCGGCGGCTTGGGAGGCTGCCTCTCCTGGCGGAAGGAAACGGCCGCGGGGCGTGGGGGGGCGGTGGCTCCTGCTGGCTGCTCCCAGGAAGCAGGGCCGGTGCGGGGAGTGTCGCTGTCACCCCCTCTGCCTTTCACACGGCGGAATAGCCCTCGACGCAGGGTGTTAAAAGGTGGGAAGGGTTGGCCTGCGCCCTCAGTGTGTGTATGAGGGGTGAGGGGAGGGGGGAAAAAAAGAATATATGCTTTTCTTTTCTCTCCTCCCTCTGTTGCCCGGACTTTTTTTCTTACAGAGGTTAGGTATGCAAGACTTCGTGCCGGGGTGGTGGAGAAAGCTAGAAGCAAGTTGGAAAGAAGTGTTTAGGATTGCAAGGCTTCACTTCAGCCAGTGCTCTTTTGTGTATTCCAGAGCCATGGATGTGAAATATACATGGTCTACATGAGACATGTACATGCGAATTGATTAGTGGTTTTCTTCATGGTATTAGTTTTAATGCTGTGGCTATCCATGCATTGTAAGATGTAAACAAACATCATCTGTTACTTTCTATTCTACCTAGATAAGCACATGGGAAAAGTTGTGTTGTGATAAATGCAAGTAGTTGGCGTTACTGCAGAGTTCCTATTTGTAATTTTTCTGTAGGGGGTGGAGGGGAAGAGAAAAAGTCTGATACTAGTCTTTTAGTCTTCATTCTGGGGAAATAAAATAAGGCTAAAAAGCGGATGAGTGAAGAGCTCTTGTGATAATCTTGGAGAGCTGTTGAATTGAACAGCTGAAATTCACACTGCAGCCTAGTCTCATATATTTTTGTCACACTTTTTGACTAAAAAATACCCAGCGGTGGTGTTGTGCTCTTTTCAAATCCTTTACAAACAAGTGGATAGCATTAAAAGTTTTGCTTACTGGGTTTACCGTCAAACTATTTCTGAAAATAGTGCTAGTGAATGCTGCAACCTGTGTAGGGCTCCTGTTATCACAGTTCATGGTTATAAATGAGTCAGATTCCATATGTAGCAAGACGTTTATAATAACAGCTTATTAGGAGACTGCACATACCAGCAGGTTTGTCTTTTCTTAAGTGTTCCTCTTAGCCTGGAGAGCTCTACTTTCAGATTGATTTGTGACATTATTTCTGTGGAGACTGGACTCTCTAGAGAGACTGATTAATCTTTGCTCTGTTCTCCCAACTGTAAAAAAAACCCAAACCAGAAAAAACCCCCAAACCGACAAAATCCTCTCTTGTTAGAGTGAAAAGCTTCCCTTAGTCTGAACAGCAACATCGTTTTTCTTTCCTATGCTTCACTGCAGTGTTGCAGCTTGCACTGTGTGAATAGATTGACTGTGTGTTGTTCCGAGGTATAGCTTTAAAACTTTAATGTTTATAAACTAGTGAATTAGAGGAGAATGAGAATGTAAGTAAAGAGGTTTGTGAAGTCCCTTCCCCCATTTGCTTAGCACTATCATGATAAAAGCATTAGTTACAAATGCCTTTAAAAAGAGAAAGGGGAGGGTCTCATTCAAAGTGGCTTAAATTTAACTCAAAGACAAGTCTAAGCACATATTTAAGAGCATATTTGGATTTTAATAGAGTAACCTGGTAGTTGATTGTTCTGCAGTTGTGTGGGTCAGACAGACTACACTGACAGTCACCAAAAGGAATGAGTGTTTGAAGATCCAGTTTTCTTTATGGAAGATGTGTGTGTGTAATATAATCTTGGAGAAGAATTTGTCAACTTTCCTGAGGTTCTGCTTGATGATTAAAAAGAGCACCACAATTGGAAAAATGAGGTTAAAATCATTGGTCTCTTAACCAATCTCTTCTTTTATTCCACCCAGAAGCTCGATTCATGAACAAAAATAATTACAGTGAATCTCCAAATGAAAGCCCCTTCTGGGTCCTCTGTTTTCCTGTTCCACTTGATCTTTCAGGAGTCTTGAGCACCAGTTGATATAATTGAATTTATTTGAGCTCCAAAAAAAAATCTCTACTACTAAACACAACTTAAACTTGTTTCCACCTCTCTAATCCCTTTCCCACAAAAGTACTGTGAGAACAGGCTTTGTAGTAGGTCCTGGATAATGACTGATCGCTGCTTGAGACTGAAATTAATTCCTAAGTTTTGTTTGTATAAAGAACAGTGCACAAAAGTTTTAATTATTATCAAAAGTATTTTTGAGCTTTCAAATGTATTCAATGCTGCCTTAATGATTGTGTATATAAATGGCCTGTAATTGAAAGCATCCATTTATGGGCTTGACTTGCTAAGTGAGCTGTAAATTCTGCTTTTTAGATTTGATTTAATGACTTTTATCATAAAACCATAAACTGATTGTGAAGTGTGCTGAGAGGCAAACAATACCTAAGCTTACTTTGCCAAAATGTTTGTAATTGTTGATTTGTTAAACTGAATTGCTGCAGGTCATGCGATGGGATTAGTTTTTTTTTTTGTAATAGAATGGAGAGTACAGGCAGCCCTGTGTTCAGTACTCTGGGCTAGAAGAAATTGGCTACTGCAGAAAACCTTCTTAAACATTCCTCTCCACTTTCAATAGAGAAATTGTTATAAACAGTAAGGCTTCGTTCCATATGACTTTTTATTATTATGATGGGTGACAGCCATAAGTGGTCAAGTAAGACCAAGAAGAGACTGTGAGAGAGCAGTTCTTGGGTGTCCTATCAGTTTAGTCTGGGACTCAAGCTAGATTTAATTACACTGGAGCAATACGAGCTTATGCAAAGTGAACTCTGCTTAACAAGGGGGATTGTTTGAGAAATGTTTGTTTGGCCTGTGTTGAAAGTGATCTTGCATTAACTAATTGTTAAATGCAATTGTTTGGGGTTTAGTGGAGAAGCTGATAAGCTATACAGATAAAAACTGAAACAGGTACCTAGGTACCTGATAATCAGTTCTGTGAATATTCCTCTCAAATTTAGTCCAGGAGTATTTATTTTCTAAAATAATGAAGTTGACACTTTGTTACAGATGAAAAATTTCAGTCAAAATTAATTAAGCTTAAACTGCTGTAGTTTGGAGTGCTTCTTTGGTGCTTTTGTGGGGCTATTATGGCCTTTTAGTTTTAAGGAGCAATACTGTTAGGTTGTTCATAACACTAAGTGGAAGAAGTTTGCTGCTTTGCAGAGACAGGTGAATTGGCTGACTGCAGTTGTAATTTTCCTCATTTGCAATTCTAGGAGAGTTGCTAAAATACATCGGTCCTATTAGTAATTTCATCAAAGGTTAGTAAAATTAGCATCTTTCTTGTGTCTCTAGTTGCATGCAATTTTAGCATACCATGAATGTGTTACAGAGTGCAATTTTCTAATAGCAATATAGCTTTTCATTACTACATTTGGATGTCATTTGCAGTAGTCCTTAGTAATTGAAAAAAAAAAATCCAACTTCTGAAGATTTCCTAATGTCATGATTGTGCTTATTTTAGTTCTGTGTATGAGAAATATGGGTTTTCTCACTTGATTCATAACCAAACTTCATGAAGAGAGTGAGAGGAAAAAAGTCGACTTTCAAAGTAGGTGGGTAATTCTGTTTTCAGTGAGCTATATAAAGGTACTACAGTTATGCAGAGTTTCAAGATGCGTTGCAATACTAGAGCATAGTATACTTAAAAATTGTGCATGTTGAGTCTCTGTAGGCATATTTGAAATTCTCATTCTAAAGCTGACCCAGAGCAAGAATTTTCCTTGCTCCTGTCCCCCCAGATCACAAGCAGCCTGCCTCGTTGGCTCATGTCAAAGCTCAACCAGGACCTTGGCTTTTTACTCCTTGGAACTTTGGGCTGCGAGCTGGCCAGATGGAGTCCCTTGGGAGGGAGCTCTTCAGAGCCATTCCCTACTGCTGGGCTAATTGGCCGAAAAGTTGGACTGGGAGGTAGATTTGAGGGCATTGCTCAGTAGGGCTGCATTCCCCTTCCTCCAAAGCAAAAAAAACCTAAAACCCTAACACCCAAAAACCAGTAAGGGAATACTTGAAGCTGTCCTACTACGACTGAAATATGAGAAGATGAGCACCATCTCATTTTCTTGTGTGGTTGTTTTTCAGAAAAGTATGTATGTGACAGTAGATTTGAGCTTCTCCCAGTATGACAAAACCAGGTGTCTAATATTCATTTGTAGACAAAGAATTAACCCTTATGGAATTGCAAAAGGCAGTTTTTGGAGGAATTGTGGCTGCAGTAGAAGTGAAATGTCTTCTCTTGTCTGTTACACTGTGTAATTTAACTAGTGTGTTCTATCTGAAAAGGAAAAGACTGGCTTTGATTTTAGTTTGAAGTTCATGCAAAATTCAGGTTTCCTGCAAGTTGAGATCATTAACATGGAGGAGAACTTCCTCAGATTCCACAGAGAATAAACTGTCTCCTTGGATGGAATAACACAGCCTGAAGGATTGAGAAGCAGACAATAAATTAGTTTTGTTTTTTCTTCTGTTCAGTGCAAGATGAAATACTTGTTTTATTGTTTTTCTAAGTCTTAATGACTTTGACTTAATATAGGAGACATGCAAGTACTGCATAAGCTATGCCTTTTAAAACTTCAACTCCCACTATTGTTTAACCTAAGGTCTTGATTCTGCCTTAAATAGACTATGCTTCAATTAATGTCACTTTATTGTGAAACCAGTAATATCACAGGGGCACATGTGAAGGGAAAGGGTGGATATACCCTTGTCTTCTGAAAGATCTGAAACATTGTGCAGTTGGTGAAATTGATAAAGAATCTTGTCTAAATTCCAGGAGTAATGGAAAAAAATAGCCTTAAAAAAAAAAATCTCAAAAATGGGACTAAAATTGTGAGGAAATGAGCTTGTAGACTCACTCTCAAATACCACTATTTTCCTTGATCTTCTTTCCTTAGAAGCTTTACTTCTGTCCTCTTTATTCCAGAACAGTTCTTACAAATGAAATTCCTCTAAGACAGAATGCTTCTAGTAAAACTAAGAGAGATCATATTTCTTTATTTTCAAGTTTAAGATGAATAAGCAGACTGATATGAAATATGTTGCATAAGGTTTTAGAATAAATTAGCCAGAAAGCACTTGATACTTTTGGTAGCACCAGTGTGTTTATAGTATGTTCCAGATACTCAGGAAAGGAAAGTTTCTCTTGAAGATGTTAGTCTGATAGCATGCTGTCTTTAAGGTTTACTTTGTATTTTATGCTTAGTTATTGCTGGGATAATGGGCTTAATATTTAATACTTGTTCCAGAGAACCACAGTAGAATGGAATAAATACCAGACATGACTCAAGCTGTGACTTTGGAAGCTGCCAACTATGACACTTTGACCAGCTATAGAAACGTGTGCATCAAGAAGCAGAGATGAAATAAATATCACCAGAGCTAGGCAGTTTGTAGCTTTTCCAGTATTAATCTGTTGGGAATAACAGCATGTGTTCCCTGCGTTCCATCAATCTAAAGAAATTCTTATACCTCTCTGGGCAACAGTGAGTGCACCTTGAGTATTCAAAGCTGCATTTTTAAGGCACAATCCAGAGAATGTGGAAAGGGATAAAATAGTGGAAGTTTTCTGCTATGTATTGCACTGCTGCCTTGATATTAATAGTTCACCTAGAGTTGAGCTCAGAAAGGGATCTTAAAAATCTCTCTGCAGTTACTCAGAGTCCCTGTATGTTGGTGTGTTGTAGTGGAAATTGAAAATAGTACTTGGGAATTAAAAATCAGATTTGGGCTGTGGTGTTGGGCCTCAGTAGAAGAGAGTGAGCAAAAGAAGAGGCAGTGAGAAGAATAAGTGATTGTGAAGCACACTTAAACTCTTTAAAAGCAAAGGCTGTAAATAAGCACTCATTTTTTTGAGATGGTTGGTTGTAGACTACAAGGAAATCACAAAAACCATATTGCAAGGAAGAGGGGATATTACATATTTAGCATGTATTTAATTTGCAGCCAATTTAGCAATGTGGAAATGTTTCTTGCATTGTTGGCAAAGATTGTTTTCTGGGTGTGTTTGGGGAAAAAGCATTTTATATTTTTTTTGTGAACGAAGAAAATGTACAAGGCAAAAGAACTAGAGGAATGTTTTTAGCAAGAGGCTGGTATCAACAGTGCCAGTGTATAAGAGGATGATTGTTTAGGAACAAATATCAAAACCTATATTACTGTATCAATTTGAAGGCAAAAGTTACAGTTGATTAATTGAAATGGGATTTACTGGTCAAAAACGAGCTGCAACAGTAACTCCTAAACCTATTACCATAAACATGGTGTCTGAGACTGGGTAGATATTTAGAACCCAACACAGGTGTAGGGCTCCTTATTTTTATTTGAGCTCCTGCCAGATATTCAGCATCAGATATGCACTCTGCCTTCTATGTCCAATTCCTCATGAGGTGTAAATTTCTGTCTTTGTACTTTTTATTTAAATTATAATGTCGAGAGCTTTAGGATAATATGACCAAAAAGATAAGTGAGAAGATAACCATAGACTGATACAATTTTTCTGTGGTCTTTAGGTCAGTCCTTAGGCAATATCTTTGAGTATTTGTAATTTAATTGAAGTAGTAAAGCTTTCAGGCTTGGCATCTCTCCAGAGGAGCATCCCAAACTGTATGAGCTGTGTTCAGATACTTTCTTTGTGACAAAAGGCTGATGATAGCCCTCCATTTGAGGGAGGGATCTTGTGGATACTGTCAGAAGCCTGACAGAGAAAGCTCAGGCATATTTGCTGCAGTCTTTGGTGCAGAGATAAACTTTTCTCATGGTTCTACTAGGATTGTTGTGAGAACGGCAAAATACAAGAATGTAAACACACTTGCACCTGGTAATTTCCATAAAGAGGTTGGAACTCAGTTGTTATTCACAATTAACCAGTAGCTTTAAGGGGGTGTTAATGATCTTAACCAACAGTATATGTTCGTGCGATGTATCCTATAAAAAGACGGACATTTTTGAAGTAAAGAGCTTATTGCCTTCTGATCAACCTGGAGTCTATGTTGTTTGTGCGATACAACAGCGACAGGACCTGATTCAAATGTACAGAATTGTGAAGCTTGCAGGCAAGATGAATACAAACAGTTCTTCAGCAAAGCTTGCAGTGGTAGTGTTGTTCACAAAAATCAGATTTGTTACCTGGTGTGCAACAAGCCAATAATTATACACTCGAGCGAGACATTGGTTATTTATTTCAGAGTCGCACAAGCCTCGGTGCTCAGTGGTATTCCCCAAATCAAGCACACCAACTATTAGAAATGTTTACTATTTATACATTTTAGCAAACAAAGGAATTAGTGTTCATTGGCTACAAGTTACATAGTTCTCTTATTATTTAATATTCTGTCTTCTGTTGGTTAATGATTCCCTTGTTTCTAATGCTAATTATTCCCCATGCTCAGTCTTTTTCTTCTTTTGAGTCAGTGTGTTTCTTGGGTCAGTGGTTTGGTGGTTGGTGGTTGTGATCTCCCTGTGCCGGAATTACCTTTTACCCAGTCAGAGCTGATTCAGCACAGTTGCTGAGTTGGCTTTATTAGTTTCTCCCTTATCTTGGGAGGTCTGCCAAATGTCCTTGTGGCCCATAAATTCTGCATTCTTTGTGTCCACTATCAGTGGTACATCCTTCTTCCCAANCCACTATCAGTGGTACATCCTTCTTCCCAAGCTTTGTTAACCTCCCCCTAGGTCTGAGATCACTGAAACATGTCAAGCCCTAAACCTTAACATGGCAATTCTACCAAGTAGTAGTTTGTCTTTCTAATACCTGGACATCACTTAAAGCTTGTTCACTGCTTCCTGTTTCATGGATTAAATCTCCCTTCTTGTTGATTAGGCTCGAAAGTATATAAAGATAAAAGAACATCCCTTCTTAAGAAAATTTTACATATTCCACATTTTGCAACTGTAGAACAAGAGGCACTTTTTGAAACTAAGAAGATGATAAAGAAAATAGCTAAAAGTAGTTCTTTAAACAGCGAGCAGTTAAATTCTGGTGCAGTCTGCCACAAGGTTGTGGAGGCAGGTTCAAAAAGTGGTTAGATGAATTTTTGTGCAGGAGGTCCATAAATGGCTGCTAAAGGGAATGGGTAGGCATGTAGCCTTTAATTTACTGCTGTAACAGTTTAATATGCTGAAGAATTATGAGAACAGGCTCAGAAAAGAGCCAGGTTCTTGTGCTTTCCTTGAGTAGCGTGTCCTTTTGCCACTTTTGGAGATGGAGCACTAGGCTGGATGTACCACTGTAACAGTTGCAACATGCCG